>VXBP01007874.1:247269-364392 GCA_013400115.1 Rhinopomastus cyanomelas
CTCTGCACCTGCTCCAGCACCTCCACATCTCTCTTGTATTGAGGTGCCCAAAACTGGACACAGTACTCAAGAGGTGGCCTCACCAGTGCTGAATACAGGGGGACGATAACCTCCCTACTCTGGCTGGCCACACTATTTGTAATACAAGCCAGGATGCCATTGGCCTTCTTGGCCACCTGGACACACTGCTGGCTCATATTCATCTTCCTGCCAGTTAGAACCCCCGGGTCCCTCTCTGCCAGACAGCTCCCCAGCCACACGTCCCCAAGAAGGAGCTTCATCCCAGTGAGGGTGACAGAGCAGTGGAAGGGGCTGCCCAGGGTGTGTTGTGGAGTCTCCTTCTCTGGAGACCTTCAGAACCTGCCTGGACATGTTCCTGTGGGACTTGGTCTAGGTGATCCTGCTGTGGCAGGGGGACTGGACTAGATGGTCTTTCGAGGTCCCCTCCAATCCCTAATGTTCTGTGCTTCTGTGAAGTGCAGCTGTAACACGGACAAGGTCTGGAAAACAGTGATGATTATGACTGTAACTAATAAAGGGGGGCAGTATAAACACAAGTAAGCGAAGGAACGTGGTGGTGCTCAGAGCAGCTCCAAGCCACTCCAAGGAAGATGCAAAGACCTATTTAGCACAGGGAAGGTAAAAGCACCATTTCACCGTGCTGAAAAATTGTTCTTACAAAATTGAATGCAGGGGTCTAATTGATGCAATTAGATACCAGTGAGGACAAGCCTGGTACATGACGGCTGTGGTGGGAGCATCACAACACAGCTGCAATGCATTTCTTTGCCCCAATATATCACGGCATCACCTCCGTTCCACTGGAAAAGGACCTATTTGAACCAAAGCACATAGTTTCTCAAATCCCTTGGCTTCATGCCATCTCCTATCGGCATGCCAAGGCCTTGCCGTTGTGGATAGCAGTTTGTTTTCAGACATGCTTCATACCTGCACCCACAAAACCAGGAATCTGATCAGTTTGTTAACTTGACTGGTCCAGGGACACCTGTGGGGGATGTTTTGAAAGGTGTCATATTTCTTCCCAAAACACAGGTCCTTGTGTGTAAAGAAACCGCCTTAGTTTGGATTCCTGATGCCAAACCTCCTTGGTGATGACAGAAGGTGATTTTTCCCTTTCCTCGTTTAAGTTTAACCTATCATTTCCCTCATGTTTAAATGAAGACAATTCCAGTCTTCCCAAAGGCAACACTCAACTCAGCTCACTAGTTTGCTCTAAGAGGTTCCCCAGATTAAAGTAGAATTGTGTAGGTATTTCACTACTATCAAGAAGTTGCCTGCAGTCACAAGGCAGTGACTAGTCAATCTGCCCCAAACCAACTAGACGAAAACAAAGTGAGGAAGGAAAGTTATGAGAGGAAAGAAGCATTTGCAGGGGCTTTGGACATCTCTGCAGGGCCTCTGCACCTTCCACCTTTGGTAGGGACCAGTGAGGAGATGTGGTTGAAAACGCCTTGTTTTCCAATGGAATTTTTATTCTCTCTCTCACAGCAACTTTTCAGTGATTGATGTTGTTCCTGTTGGGGCAAATGAAAAAGGAAGATGAGAAAGCTGACACCCTTCCTCTATTTTTCTAAAAAGAAATAGCTAGCTTTTAAATAAACACTCCTGGAGTACTCATAGAGCCGCAGAACATCAGGGATTGGAAGGGACCTTGAAAGGTCATCCAGTCTAATCCCCCTGCCACAGCAGGATCCCCTAGATCCAGTCACACAGGAACATATCCAGGTGGGTTTTAAATGTCTCTGGAGAAGGAGACTTCACAGCCTCCCTGGACAGCTTGTTCAACTGCTCTGTCACACTCACCATGAAGTTGTTCCCTCTCATATTGATGTGGAACCTCCTATATTTCAACTCACAGCCATTGCCCCTTGTCCTGTGATTAGATGCCACTGAGCAGAGCCTGGCTCCATATTTCTGCTAAAGCATTTTTTTCCTATGGACTTGCAAATATTTTCTTAAAGAATATGTTTCTCTTAGGAGGAAAAAAATTAATCTTAAAGGAATTCTAGATAGAAGCAGACAGAACTATTTGACCTGCTTTGCTGACCACGTACCTGCTGCTATCAAAATCAGCAGCACATGTAATGGTGTTTGCTATTTGTCTCTGCATCTTCACACGCTTTGCAAATGGCTTCTGTTGACCAGCAGAATATCTTTCTAAACTTTTTATCTACAAAGATATGGGGAAAAAGTAAAAAGTAAGGCATCTAGAAGCTTCAAGATGCCTACATCAGCCATTGCCCAGAAGAAACAACAGTAAAACAATGGTTTCAAGCAGAAAACAGCCATCAATAAACAGGAAACAATCAGTTTCCATGGAAACAACAATCTAAAGCCTGGACAAAGGAAGCATGTGAATGACTGCCTGATTATATGTCATCTTTAGCATGAAGTCAGTGCAGTGAAGCATCTACTGATGGGATGTGACTGGCTTCCCAGAGCAGGAGCAATGCAGTTCCGAACTCACGGTGCAGGTGTTCCAAGGTGGGTAGATGTTTCCTTCCTGTTGTCCTAGGCTTATGGAGAGTGGAATTAATTTCCTGCTGTAAAGGAGATGGTGGCATTAGGACTGTGCCCTGATGTATTTTGCCTGTGACTCAGGCCTGGGCAGCAGGCTTGAAAGGTATATTAATCCCTGCAAATCATCTGGGTGCTTTGCCTTTATGTTTTTATAGCGGTGATGACTCCAGCACTGCCCTGGGCAGCCTGTTGCAATGTTTGATAACACTTTCAGTGAAGAAATTCTTCCTAACATCCAGGCAAATCTCCCCTGGTGCAGCTTGCAACCATTTCCTTTAGTCCTACAGCTTGCCACCAGTAAGCAGAGGATGCTCCCCTCCTTGCTACAACCTCCTTTCAGGTAGTTGTAGAGAGCAATAAGGTCTCCTGTAAGCCTCCTTTTCTCTAGGCTGAGCAGCCACCCTTTGGTACTCCAGACCCTTCATGAGCCATGCCTCTCTTCTCTAGACACCCTCCAGCAATTCCACATTCTTTTTCTCATGAGGGGCCCAGAACTGCACGCAGTATTCAAGGCTCACCCTCAACATTGCTGAGTACAGGGGGCCAATCACCTCCCTACTCCTGCTGGAGATATAATCATGGAATCATGGAATCATTAGGAATTGGAAGGGACCTTGAAAGATCATCTAGTCCAATCCCTCTGCCGCAGCAGGATCACCTAGACTAAGTCGTATAGCAACACATCCAGGTGGATCACTTTGCAGCTGACTCTTTTCTGCTCTTTGAAGCATCTGAGCTGATCACTTTGCAGCTGACTCATTTTCAGTGACCAGGCTGCAGATGACATCTGCGTAAGGGAATAGGAGAGGGAGGATGCTTCCTATTGGGAGCTGCTCCAGTAAGGAGGCCTTGTAGCCTCTGCGTGGGACCATTTAAGGCTGCTAGGATTTTGTTGTTCCTCAGAACTCCTTGGGCACCCACAACTCTGATCATATATAGTTGTGCTGCATCCTTTTCCCGTAGTAGGGAAAACCAGAAAGACACACAAACTGCTCCCATTTGCTTCCAACGTGTTCCAACACCTGGCAGTGCTTGGATTCAGAAAAAGATGAAGAATCATCACATTTGAAGGTAATTTCTCTGACTTACTCCGAGGTTTCGCACACATCCTGGCCAAGCGAGCTGCAATGGGAAATGAATACCAAAAGATAACATGCTCACTGTGCTTTACTTTCATAGATTTCCAAGAACTTCCCATAGATGGGTAAGCATTAGCTCTGTTTGGGTGAGAATGTGTCTCTGGGGTACTTGGAGACTAAGTGGGCAACCCAAAGCATTAGCAGCTATTATCAGTATTTCTTTTCATACTGTACCGTTTCCTGGGTCAGTTCCCTAGTCACTGCACAGTTACAAAACCCAAATGACAGTTTATGCACAAATAAGCTCATAACCCAAGGAACAACGTGTCTTAGCAGTGAATGCACTCAGAAAAGCCTTCTGTGTTTTCTGGTTCACCAGGAAATGAGGCTTTTTCCCCCCTGTCAAAGGCCTGGCGGGAGTCATCTTTCATTTGGGCACTTCCGTAACAAACAAACAAACTGCTGTCCCCGAGACTGACCACAGACAGGACAGTGAAACAACCAGCCTGACTGCTTCACTGAAAGCTATTTTCATAGACTCGTAGGCTCATTCAGGTTGGAAAAGAGCCCTGGGATCATCGAGTCCAAGCATCAACCCTACTTTACATTTTCACCCCTAAACCAGATCCCCCAACACCGCATTTAAGTGTCTCTTAAACTCATCCAGGGGTGGTGACTCAACCACCACCCTGGGCAGCCCATTCCAGTCCCTGACCACTCTTTCTGTGAAGAATTTTTTCCTGATGTCAGATCTAAACCTACCCTGTTGCAGCTTGAAACCCTTCGCTCTGGTTCTGTTGCTAATTACCTGTGAGAAGAAACCAGCACCAATATCTCTACAATGTCCTTTCAAATAGTTGTAGAGAGCGATGAGGTCTCCCCTAAGCCTCCTCTTTCTCCAACTAAACAGCCCCAACTCTCTCAATCTCTCCTCATAAGATTTATTCTCCAAGCCCTTCCTCAGCTTAGTTGCCCTCCTCTGCACTCACTCCAGCACCTTGTCTCCTTGTACTCAGGTGTCCCAAACTGGACCAGTACTCAAGGTGTGGTTTCACCAGCACTGAGTACAAAAAACTTTTGGAGTGCATGGAAGTGGAGGTACAACACCAGCTTGCCATGCTCCTCACCACTGGGGATCACAGCAATAGTGTTTTGGATTCTAACCACTGAGCTGCCTCTGCTTTCACCTGTCCAGCTGTGATCACATGACAGGGAGAAGCAAAAAACCAATGGTGTCTGCAAGCAGCACCGAGTTGTTTTCCTAGATGTTAGGGGTAAAACTCTTAGGAGAACTAGATACGCACATAAAAACAGGCAGAATAGTAGAATAGAATCATAGAATCATTAGGGATTAGAAGGTTTTGTTCTAAAAGGTTACTTCAAGATATGTAAAAATTATTGGAGAAGAGGAGACTGAGGGGTGACCTCATGAATGTCTATAAATATTTGAAGGGTAGGTGTCAGGAGGATGGAGCCAGGCTCTTCTCAATGTCATCTAGTGATAGGACAAGGAGCAATGGGTGCAAGCTGGAACACAGGAGGTTCCATATAAATATCAAATGGAACTTCTGCATGGTGAGGGTGATGGAGCACTGGAACAGGCTGTCCAGGGGAGTTGTGGAGTCTCCTTCTGTGGAGACATTTAAAACCCGCCACAATGAGAACTCAGCCCTACAAATAGGTTCTGCAGGATCCAGGGGTTTGTGTTCCCCTGGAGAGAGAATGACTTACATCAGTGAAGTTGGGAGGGCAGCTGTGCAAGAGACACCTATGATGGCTGCCTTGTCAGACTTCCATCTCACTTCACCAAGAGTAAAGGCCACAAAAAACCATGAGCCAGGATGATGATGTTGCAAGGCACAGGTAGCCGTGCAAAGCGAGCCTCAGACGAATCTGGATGAAAAATCTGACAAGAAAAACCTGGGGGAGACACCGACTTCTTCTGATGAGCACCTAGCACTTAAAGCGGGTGGAGTGCTGTCACACAAATAATTGAGAGGGAAAATATTTGCAAGAGAAGGGGAAAAAAAGGTAAGTAGATGGAGCCTTAGTCCACTTCAGAGGGGTGACCTACATAAAAGGTAAAACCAGTAAGGTAAAATAAGCAGAAGCTGGATCTAAGTGAGAATGCCAATGCTGATCTATAATTAATAGACTAATACCCTTTAAAGCCAAGGGAAACCAAATAGTCGTCTAATGCATCGTCCTGCGTTAGAACTGGGAGGAGGACAGGAGATTTTTGACATTCATTTCTTCTCCAGTCAAAAAGTAAAGCTGACTGCTAGAAGATTCTCAACGAGAGAAATAGATTTGTCTGAACTGGATAAAGTAGACCAAAAAAAGTGGAAATTTTGTTTGATTCGTTAGTTTTATTTGCAGAACAGTGACATTAAAATGGTGTCGTAGAAGGTAGCACAAAATGCTTCCAGAAGGGAAAACTGATGTTTCGCTCTGACAACATTAAAAATATAAACCTCAGCCTTATGGAAGGTTTTTGCCCTTAGGGAACAAGTGTGAAATGAGATTATTTGTAGAGTACTTTGATGCTCCTGAAACTAAACCTTCCCGTACAGCAAGGTGCTACTCAGAATCCTCTAGGCTCACCTTTATCCCAGAGAAGTCATCCAAGACGATTCTGCCCAAAGTTCACCTCTTCTGCCCTGGCAAAAGGAGTCTACTGCCTTTTTAATGTGATTTGTGGTCAGGGCAGAAAAGTGTCACGGGATAAATAATTCACCATGTTCTCAGCATGACACCAAAAGAAGATTAAACAAGTACTTAGGAAGCACTCAAGGTGACCAAAGAGATCAAAAGAAGACTAACCAAAAGAGAGACAAAATTGTGTCCAACTTGTGCACGATTTGTGAGAAAAGGCCTCACTGAGGACACCTCACGTGGAAAGAAGTCAGCTTTGCAATGGCAGGGATAGCACATGGTGATTTCACAGTGTTAGGGATCGGAAGGGACCTCAAAAGATCATCTAGTCCAATCCTACCAACACAGCAGGATCACCTAGACGAAGTCACACAGGAACATGGCCGGGTGGATTTTAAACATCTCCAGAGAAGGAGACTCCACAACCCCCCTGGGCAGCCCCTTCCAGCGCTCTGTCACCCTCACTGTGAAGAAGTTCCTTCTCATATTTATGTGGAACCTCCTATGTTCCAGGTCACACCCATTGCCCCTCGTCCTATCATTGGATGACTGAGAAGAGCCTGGCTCCATCCTCCTGACACCCACCCTTTCCATACTTATAAAAATTAATGAGGTCACCCCTCAGTCTCCTCTTCTCCAAGCTCAAGAGACCCAGCTCCCTCAGCCTTTCCTCATCAGGGGGATGCTCCACTCCCTTCATCAGCTTTGTGGCTCTGTGCTGGACTCTCTCAAGCAGTTGTGTCCTTCTGGAACTGTAGGGTGCAGAACTGGACACAAGAAGCCTTTCTACTTTTTTCTTCTAGAGGCTTCTTAAACAGCTCATCCCAAAATCTTCCTGTGGATCCTGAACTCCTGAGAGAGGAGAAGCTGTGAGGATGGCAGGAGGATCACGAAGGAGCTGAAACAGGGAGAGAACCAACTCGTTTCCTGCCAAATGGTGTCCTGGGGCCATGCTTGGTCTGGGTGACACTGGTCTTGGAGCCGTGCAGGCTGCTCTCCCTCAGCAAGTCTCCACAACCAGCTCCCTCAGGTTGAGAACATGACAGACCGCAGAGAGGATTTTCAGTAGAAGCAGCTTTTCTAATGGCTGGGCTGTGCTCTGCCTTGCTTGGAAGGTTCTGCTGTGGGGAGGCAGTGAGTGTGGCCTCAGGATGGTGCAGATCTCCTGGAGGGTGTGCGCTTATAGTATCTTCCTCCTCTCTCAAAGATCAGCAGTGCTGGTCTAGGTGATCCTGCTGTGGCAGGGGGATTGGACTAGATGATCTTTTGAAGTCCCTTCCAATCCCTGATGTTCTGTGATAACCACTCCACAAAATTCTGGAGTTGACTGATGCATCCAGTACCTCAGCTTTCTCCTCTTCCTTTGCCGCTGTGTTTTCCCCTGCATCCAATAAAAGATGAAGTGCTCTTGTTGAATATAGCACCGGAACCAAACCATAAACGAGGAGAAATGCAAAAGAGTGACATCTGTGCACTGAGACTTTAGGGGAGTGAAAGATTCTCTTGAGTTTCTCTGGTTTTGACTCATTCTATAATTAACTTCTGTATAAAACGTGTTCCAAAGTCCTTTCAATCAGGTTAGAAAATGTCAGTTGTTCACCTGTGCACCCTAAAGAAGTGGCTGGGTTGAGCTACATGAGAAGGAACTCGACTGGAACCTTTTGCAATTCAAAATGTTTAGCTGAATGACAAGAAAACGAGTCCCTGCTTTATTATTAGACATGAGAAAAGATTTCTGAACCTCCTGGTTGTTCATGTTTTTTATTCTGCTCTTTTAATGCAGCGCTGCTCCAAAAACCACTTTGTCAGAAGTGTGGCTGAAGTTGTGGAGACAAAACACTCTGAAGAGGTCTAACGCTTGGAGATGTGTGCTCTGATCTTCTGCATCATTTCCACACCCTTCAGGGTTCAAAGCTCTCAAGGTGTTGTCTTCACTGGGGACATCCAAAACCTGACCGGATTCATTCCTGTGTCATGTGCTCTAGATTATCCAAAGTTTTAGGTCCTCAGAATTAGTAGTCTCCCTTGAAAGCCTGAGCTGGCTTCTCCTTGCTCAGTGTGTCTGTCCTTAGTGCATAATCAGTTAAAATCAGAGACTTATCTCAGACCCCAAAGTAAATCTTACCGCTCCATTACCCCCAGAGCATTCATTCACAGCGTGGGCTGGGGGGGGTGCACTGGGTGCACTGGTTTTTATATCTGTGCTACCTATTGAGGGCACCAGAAAACAGATTAGCTGCCTCTTTTGACCATCAGGATCCAAGGCTGCCTAAATGCCAGGATCCAAGACTACCTGAATGTCAGGATCCAAGGCTACCTAAACACCAGGATCCTAGGCTACCTGAATGTCAGGATTCAAGGCTGCCTAAACCAGCAGCTCCCATCCCCAAAGATATGTGGATGGCAGTAGCCTCCCTTCCCCAATTCATGAAATCAGGGCAAGGAAACTAAAAAGCGTGACGGTTGAAGCCAGCAGGAGGTGTCCCCATTTATGACCTTAGGTGCAGGGAAGCAGCAACCCGGGAGATGCCGCTGATCACATTCCTGAGGCAATCAGAAGCAGTTCCTGTAACCTGCTGGAAATCCGTTATTCATGATGTGTGCAAGGCAGCAAACAAATGACTCACCAGGAGCAGCCTTCGAGCGAGGGAAGCTGAGGGAAAGGAGGGCCTTCCCTTCTGAAAGGCAGCTCTTTGGGTGCAGGATTAGTCAGATACAGCAAACAGCCCCCCAGAACGGAGTTTTGGCAGAGCCAATTTCAGGAATCAAATCACACTCTAAGTGGCAGAGGCGTGCACGAGCAGACATTGGCTGAAAACAAATCAGGCCTGAATTAAAATGATGTCTAGAAATTATTTTAGTGGGTTTTATTGATTAGGAGATAGAATTTTATGGGACAGTATTATAAGTAATCAGAATGCAGTTGTAAAGAAAAATGTCAGGACCAGACTGAGAGATTTTATCTTGAAGGTAGTTAGTGAAAAAGAAGAAGAGTAGAACTAAGCATCTACTCCAAAACGTGGGCTACTGTAATAGTAATGTATTCAGACCACCAAGAGCCATGTGCCTCTTCCCCTTTCTGTGCATATGGTCGTGGAATTTCATGTCACCATCTTAAATATCAAACAGTAAATATTAATATAATAAATATGAGTATAGTAAAATAAATATCTCTGTTGAAATGGTCATGGCATTTCATGCCACTATCTTAAATATTAAACATTAATATTATAAATATTAATATAATATGATAAATATCTCTGTTGATACGGTCATGGAATTTCATGCCACTATCTTAACTATTTTTCTGGTTTTATTTTAGCAGTGAGGTACTAAATTCTGTTCCAACACACATTTTGTACTGAATCACAGAATCATAGAATCATAGACTCTCTAGGGGCTGGAAGGGACCTCGAGAGATCATCCAGTCCAACCCCCCTGCCACAGCAGGATCACCTGGACCAAGTCACACGGGAACGCGCCCAGGTGGGAGAATTAACACAGAATTTTTGTGGGAAAGGTCATGGGAGAAGCACAGGAAGTGGTGCAATCTACCATGTTCAGTCAAGGACAAAGAGATGGTTCAAACTGGACTGATAAAGACAGTCCACGTTCTATCAGCAGAAGCAGTGGTTTTCACAGATCGCCACCTAAAGACAGGTCACACAGCAGAACTGCTGACAGAGATGTTCACCTGGATGAGTTTCAGTCCGTTCCCTCAAGCAGCACGAAAACACTTCATTTGGTAAGGAACAAATATTTCATTTTATTAGCAGCTGAACAACATAATTTATTATCAAAATTATAAGCTGGGTACTCATAATAAAGGAGGTGTGTAAAGTCTGCGTGGTGAAGCGTGTTTCACAGGGCTGTGCCGGCTGCAATGGACGAGGCTTGAAAAGCAGAAACAAAACACGTTCACGTGATTGAAATGAAATAGTCATATCTTGTCAAAACAGGAAAGTGGAAAAGGTTCATTTAAAATTTTTCCTGTCAAATAATAAGCTGAAGTTACCATCATCCCATTAAATGCTTTGATTTTTAAAATGCTCCTTTCTCTGGTGGGAGAAAACCCTGCCTGTTGCCACTGCCAGTTCTGCTCGATGCAGCATTGCTTGCACTGCTTTCTAAAATGGAGATCAGCCCCGAAGGATCAAACTTGTTCCAAGCCTCTTTATGCCAGCTTGGAGATTGCAGCTGAAAACGTATCAACATACAGCGATATCAGAGCCACAAGGATGACGAAGGCAGCAGAACACCTCCCTTATGGGGAAAGTCTGAGGGGGCTGGTTCTCTTGAGATTGAAGAAGAGGAGACTGAGGGATGACCTTATAAATATATGAAGGGTGGGTGTCAGGAGGATGGAGCCAGGCTCTGTTCAGTGTCATCTAATGATAGGACAAGGGGCAATGGGTGTGAGCTGGAACATAGGAGGTTCCACATAAATATGAGAAGGAACTTCTTCATATTGAGGTTGCCAGAGCACTGGAAGGGGCTGCCCAGGGGGGTTCTCTCCTCTGGAGATGTTTAAAACCCATCTGGACAAGCTCCTGTGCAACTTGGTGTAGGTGACCCTGCTTTGTTGATGGGATTGGACTGGATGATCTTTTGAGGTCTCTTCCAATCTCTAATGTTCTGTGATTCTGTAAAGTGATGCTTTAAAATGATACCTCTGGACTGGCCAAGCTGTGCATCCAGCCGGCCCTTTGCACGTAGTACGAGAAAGGATCTGAGCACAAAGCAATGGTAAATCATGGTGGTAATGGTAAATGGTGATTCTATGACTCTATGAAATCAAGTGGCTGCAGGTGAAAGTGTTTTAATTGCCCTGAAACTGCCTGACACTAGTGAGAAAATGATTTTAATGTGCACTCCAAACTACATTCCTTTCAAGTTATGGAAAGGCTGGAGGGCCTGATCCAGAGACCTTGGTCTGTTAGTTTCCATTTCCTAACTTGAAAATATTTTTGCTTGAGAACACATTCTCGATGAGAACACACAAGATTTCTTTGTGTGGTGCTGCTGAGCCTGCTGTTCCCTCGACACTGGTCTTCCCCGATCATGTGGGTTTCCTCTCCTCAGAGCCCATTAACACCAGGTGATAACTATTCCTGCTCAAAGACCCAGGCTGCTCTTCGTAGAGAGAGAAGTCACTTTGCTTCCCAGGAGGGTGAAGTGCTCCCAGATTCATCCAGAAGAATGAAGTCAACCGAATAAAAGTAAGTGGGAGTGTATCTGGCAGCTCTTTGTGTGCGCTCCGTAAATTAGTTTATTTCACGTCACTTAATGCACTGCAGGAACAGGAAAGACACATGTGCTTTCCTCTCTGCCTGAAGAGACTGTAGCCATAACTAAAAGGGCATTATCGCTGCGTTCTGATTGCACTATGAAACATGTGTTGACAAAAGCCGGCGAAGGGCTGCTTTAGAACTTGGTTCTGCTGTTGCATCTGTTATTTGCACTAAAACCAGCCATCGAGCAAACGGAATCCGTTGAAAAGTAGATCTTGTCTGATCGTGGCTTGATGGTTCTGCCAGCAGAAAATGCTATGGGAGGGGGAAGCAAAGGAGGATCGGGCAGAATTCACATGTGTTGTTATGCAGCTGAGGCTTTTTTTTTTGGTGGTTTATTGTCATCTGGTGATAGAACGAGGGGCAATGGGTGTGAGCTGGAACATAGGAGGTTCCACATAAATATGAAAAGGAACTTCTTCACAGTGAGGGTGATGGAGCACTGGAACAGGCTGCTCATGGGGGGTTGTGGAGTCTCCTTCTCTGGAGACATTTAAAATCTGCCTGGATATGTTCCCGTGCAACTCGGTCTAGGTGATCCTTCTGTGGCAGGGGGATTGGACTGGATGATGTTTTGAGGTCCCTTCCAATCCCTAATGAATCCATGATTTTTTTCCTGTTAAAGACCTTTTTCATTTTAGTGATGGTGTTTTACATGTGCACAGCACCCTCAGCAGCCAGCAGCTGGGTTCGGTGCTTGCTAATCCTCAACTGGCTACTGCTGCTGAAGTCTTCTTTGACCCCTCTTTTGTGACTTCTAGTCTCATCAGATCCTGAACATAGAATCATAGGACCCCTTCAGATACTGGAAGGCCACAATAAGGTCACCTCAGAGCCTCCTCTTTTCCAGACTGAACAGCCCCAACTCTCAATCTGGCTTCATAGGAGGGTTCCAGCCCTCTGATCAGTTTTAGTCCTGAGTAGTCCACGCTTCCTTGCCCAGCAGCTCTTAACACAGGAAGGGTTTATTCTCTGACTGAGGTTTCCAGGTGCTGTCAGAGCACAACGAGCAGTGGGCAAAGGGTTTGCCATCCAGACGGATGGCATCCTGAGCTCTCATTAGCTCCAGCGCGGATTCCTTGCATGCACTTCCCTCAGACGTACCCCAGGTGTGCTCTGCAGTTTACCTGTATTTCTCCTGGTGTTTTTGTTTCAGTTAAATGCTGCTTTGACCTTTAAACACTAATGAAGGCAGATGACAATGTGCACAAAATGTTTGTCTTAATTGGTTTCGGTGATGCGGCTTCACTATGAAAATTCTTTCGGAAGCGTAATTGCTCCCAGAGCTGCATTTACAGCGAAGGGAAGGTATCAAAGGAGACAATGAAGGGGGTTCAGTGGTTTTGATCTTATTTGCTGAAAAGGGACGATCTCGGGCTCTCGCCATTTATTAACACAGATCATTCGCTCCCATTTCTCACCACTGAACTGAAGTCACTGTTTGCATGCTGATGGGGCAAGTAAGTGGGGAGCTGCGTTCCTTGCCGCTTGATAATGGATGAGGGCTGTTCAGAGGCAGGAGGTTTCTCTGGAGGCCCTGCAATTTGCCAGAATATATTACATTTTTCCAAGATTATTGCCTGGCAGGTGATTAATATTGCATGCTCAAATGGCCTTTTCAAGGACTGAGCAGGAAGTGGGGAAGGAGTAAGGGAGAGCCTCAGAGGACTAATTTCCTATCTGCATGTTGTGGTAGAAATGCATAATTATAAAAGGGGTTTTGTAACCTGTTAGTATGACAAAGGAAAGCCACTGAGACATGTGTGGCCACAGGAAATATGTAACCAGTTGATAAAACCAGTAGAGCACTGTTGAAATCATAGAATCATCAGGGATCAGAAGGGACCTCGAAAGATCATCTAGTCCAATCCCCCTGCCACAGCACGACCACATAGACCAAGTTACAGAGGAACATATCCAGGCAGGTTTTAAACATCTCCAGAGAAGGAAACTCCACAACTCCCCTGGGCAGCCCCTTCCAGTGGTCCATCACCCTCATCGTGAAGAAGTTCCTTCTGATATCTATATGGAACCTCCTATGCTCCAGCTCACACCCATTTCCCCTTGTCCTATCACCAAACGACATTGAGAAGAGCCTCCGTGTGTCTCCACCGGGTTGCAAAGGATCAGCAAAGAATCTAGCCAGAAGACTTACAGGGAGGTGCGGGAGGGAACAACCCAAGATAAGTTGTAGTTTTAGCAGGATGGTCAAATACAGTCACTAAATCAAGGTCACCACCTTGTGATGTGGACTCTGTAGGAGTAGGCAGCTTAAGAAAGGATGCCTGAAATGTGTTAAAGGTGTATGTAAGACTACACTGAGTTCTGCAATACCCATAATAGGTGGATATAATCAATATGAGAAGGAACTTCTTCACAGTGAGGGTGACAGGGCACTAGAACAGGCTGCCCAGGGGGATTGTGGAGTCTCCTTCTCTGCAGACATTTAAAACCTGCCTGGATCTGTTCCTGTGCAGCTTGGTTGAGGTCATCCTGCTGTGGTGAGGTGAATGGACTGGATGATCTTTCGAGTTCCCTTCCAATCCCTAGTGTTCTGTGATTCTGTGATCTTCCAAGGTCCATTTGACCTTGAACTACCGTGTGGTTCAATTTTAAAATGGATTTCTTGTTGGCTTTTTAAAACTCTGTGTGCATATGTTGGTAGCTCTGAGACTGTCACGTTACACCAGGGGTCAGGCTGTGCAACGGGAGCAGTGTTGGTTACTTCCCCACCATCCATTACCTGGTAAATACTTTGAAACTCTGAACACTTTCAGTAGGCATTAGATGGGTGAATGGGTGTTGAAAAGGTCATGTTCCAGGTGATTTATCTGCAGGAGGGGATTCAGCTACTTCATAAAACCACTTCTGCATCTGACTCTTTGACGGCAAACTGTTCATTCTTCCTAATGCAACAGATAAATGGTTGTTTCAGAAGGTAATAAAGAGCTGCTACGGTGCAGCAGAAGGCACAGAACGTAAACATGGGAAAGCTGCAATGACTCAGGAGGTGCACAGAAGTAGCCCTCTGTTCCTCTGTCCCTCTCCCCACTGTGGAAGCATCCAGCCTTAATATCAAATGCACTAATTCCGTTTCAAAGTTAGCTATTTGGGAAGAGGTTTTTGCCCTGTTGGGAAGCTCCACCATCATCAAGGCTGAGACAAAGATGCATTGTAATACAGTGGAAGAGGGGGCATAACAGAGCAGCCACGGTGGGTCTGCTCTGAGCAGATCAGTAAAGAGGCTCTGTCAGTGTCTGATCACTGTCAGTATCGCTAGTAAACTCTTTATGAGCAGTGCACACTCTTCTGTGTTGTATTTGCAGAGCTTAATGGAGTTTTAAAAGGTCAGACCCCAAGCACTATACATTTTGGAGCTGGGAATGGCATGTGATTGTGTTTCTGCATTCTCAGTTGCACTTGTTTTCCTCTTTTTATTCGCTATGGGGCTTTCAGAGATGAGAACTGACACTTTCAGGATGTATGAGTAGCAATGGGGACAACAGACCCCACAATTCTTCTGCTTCCCTCTTTTGTTTGCTGAGGGGAGGTAGTCACAGCTGGAGTACATTTTCATCATGCCAGCACTAATGAAGTGGAATAGCACTTGCTTCAGAGTTCACAGAGTCACAGAATCATTAGGGATTGGAAGGGACACAGAACATCTAGTCCAATCCCCTGCCACAGCAGGATCACCTAGACCAGGTGACAGGAACATGTCTCCAGAGAAGGAGACTCCACAATCCTCCTGGGCAGCCTGTTCCAGTGCTCTGTCACTCTGTTCCTTCTCACAATCACATGGAACCTCCTCTGTTACAGCTCACACCCATTGCTCCTTGTCCTATCATTAGATGTCACTGAGCAGAGCCTGTCCTCCTGACACCCACCCTTCACAGATTTATAGACGTTCATGAGGTCACCCCTCAGTCTCCTTTTCTCCAAGCTAAAGAGACCCAGCTTCCTCAGCCTTTCCTTATAAGGGAGATGCTCCACTTCCTTCATCATCTTTGTAGCTCTGCACTGGACTCTCTCCAGCAGTTCTGTGTCCTTCTTGAACTGAGGGGCCCAGAACTGGTCACAATACTCCAGATGTGGTCTCACCAGTGCAGAGTAGAGGGGGAGGAGAACCTCTCTTCATCTGCTAACCACCTGCCTTCTGATCCACCCCAGGATGCTGTTGGCCCTCTTGGGCAAAAAGGCACACTGCTGGCTCATGGTCATCCTGCTGTCCCCCAGGACCCCCAGGTCCCTTTCTCCTGCACTGGTCTCCAACAGGTCAGTCCCCAACCTCTATTGGTACCTGGAGTTGTTCTTGCCCAGATGCCAGACTCTACACAAGCCCTTGTTGTAGTTCATTAAATTTCTCCCTGCCCTTAGACCCGCGTGTACTGAATCAGAGAACAAAAGCAACAACTACTTTAAAGAGCAGATGTGCAGTGTCCTGCGTTTTCTGTGACCAATCAGGCATCCAAGAGTTGAGGACACGTCGCCTCTTGAACACTAATTATGGGATGTATTGTCCTTGCCAAATGACCATGTCCAGCACAGAGAGCAGTGCAAATCCCACTCAGATCTAGTGTGTTGTTTCTGTCAGCTCATTCCCTGGGTATGAGCTGGTAATGAATCAGCAGCACAAGTAGGTAGAACATTAGATCATATTCATTCTTGCCAATAATCACTAGCCCTGCAATTTATTTACTTCAGCACAGTCTATACATAGACTTCGCTACCGGCTCAGAGAAGTCTGCTGTGAAACCTCTGCACCAAGTCAGGCAAATTCCTGAGTTATCCCAGCAGGACGAGGAGATAATAGTGGCAGAGAAGACCTGCTATGCAATTGATTCCCTTTTCAGCTACCCCCCACCTCCATGGGTTCCTACTGTAGGCACCAGCACGTGTCGCACGTGCGCAGTCTGCAGTGGTCTTTGCTGAGCTGCTTGGCAAGCACAAATTACCATGTTTATTACCAATTTCTCATCACTTGCTGTTAGAGACTCAATTATCAGTGGAATTCCACCAGGATATAATATCTGATCACTTCAGTCACCAACAAGTTGATAGTTCAGATGACACCAAATTGGACTGTTGTGACAATCTGTTCGAGGGTAGGAAAGCCCTACAGAGGGATCTGGACAGGTTGGATCAACGAGCTGAGGTCAGTTATGGAAGGTTTAACAAGAGCAAGTGCCTGTCCTACACTCTGGTCACAACAGCCCCATGCAATGCTACAGGCCTGAGGAAGTGTGGCTGGAGAGCTGCTTGGTGGGAAAAGACCTGGGGGTGCTGATTGACAGCTGGCTGAACATGAGCCAGCAGTGTGCTCAGGTGGCCAAGAAGGCCACTGGCCTTCTGGCCTGGATTTGAAATAGCGTAGCCAGTGGGACTAGAGAAGTGATTGTCCCCTTGTACTCGGCACTAGTGAGGTGTTATCTGGAATCAGTTTTGGGCACCTCAATACACAGAGATGCTGGAGCCTGTCCAAAAGAAGAGCAACAAGCTGAATGAAGGGCTTGGAGGACAAGCCTTACAAGGAGTGTCTGAGGGAACTGAGGTTGTTCAGTCTGGAGAAAAAGAGATTGAGGGGAGACTTTATTGCTCTTCACAATTATGTGAAAGGATGTTGTAGGGAGGTGATTAGGTCTAATGGTGACCAGTTCTTGGTTTGGGAGAAGTCACTGGAAATAGGACAAGAGGAAATGGCTTCAAACTGAAACAGGAGAGGTTCAGATTGGACATCAGGGAAAATTTCTTGACTGAAACAGTGGTCAAGTATTGGAACAGGCTGTCCAGGGAAGTGGTGGAGTCACTGTTCCTGGAGGTGTTTGAAAACTCTGTAGATCTGACACTTGCAACCATGATTTAGTGGGCATAGTGCAATGGGGTTGACAGTTGGACTTGATGATCTTGGAGGTCCCTTCCAACCCGAACAATTCTGTGAATCATTTTGCAGATATATGGTTTTGATGGGTGGACTGTTCAGTGGATAAAGAACTGGTTGGATGGTCATATCCAGAAGGTAGCAGTCAATGATTCAATGTTCATATGAATGGACTGGTGGCAGTAGTGTCGCTCAGGTCACATAGTGAGACCACACAGTGTATCATCTTCATCAGTTACATAGACAGTGGTGTCTAGTGCACCTTTGGCAAGTTTGGAGACAAAACCAAGCTGAGTGCTGCAGTTCATATGTCTGAGGGAGAGGGACACAATTCAGAGGGACCTGGGCAAGCTGGAGAAACATTCAAGGTCAGTTTGGATAGATCTCTGGGCAGCCAGATCTGGATGGAGATGTCCCTACTCATTGCAGGGGTGGGTTTCACTAGATGAGTTCTGATGATCCCTTCCAACCCAAAGAATTCTATGTTTCTATGACTGTGTTAAGTCTGATAACTGTGGGAGTGAAGGGCTGCTTTACTTTTCTTTAAAAACAATCTGGATCTGGCTCCTCAGTTCAGGCATTTGACAAATTATCTGCAATTTATGCAGGGGATCTTGTGCATTGCTCACAACTTTGTAAGGGCTCTGATACAGAAAACGGGCTGCTTCAAGTGCTTCTCCTCAGGGAGGAGCTGGCTTTTGAACAGTCACTGGAGAATAAGCAGCTTTTGCCGCTGGTCTCAAGTGGCTACCTGGGAATAACCACACTGCTTCGTTTCGTCGTGCTCTCGGGGAGGTAACGTGGCTTCCAAGCAGAGCATATTGAGCACTTGTTATCTTAGGGCTCAGCCACACAACCCAGATAAAGCAGCTTATCAAGACACTGAGAGTCGGCTGAGGTGCGCTAGCTGCCTGTTCAGCACCCATCTGCACTGCCAACAACAGTGTTTTAAGCAGCTGCTTAATTCTCATTCCTTGCGGGCTGAGTGAAATGATCCTAAAGCATCGGCCATTGGATAAAAACCTGCTCAGGTGTCCGTGCTTCTCTGCAGCTCTGTCTGTATGGGCTGTTCCGTTGGCTTTTGCCTGACTTTCCTTGTGTAGGGATGCAGTGCTCTTGAGATTTGGGGAGGTGGACTTTGAGTGTTGATCATCTTTCTTGGGCAACCAGTCCCTCCAGAACTCTATCTCAATGCACTCTACTGATGAGGTCCCCGAAGAGGCCCAAGTCTGGATCTTGACCTCACCAACAGGGGAGGGTCATTAGATCCATAACTCTCCAACTTGGCGAGTAGGATGTTGTGGGAAGCCATCAAAGGCCTTGCTGAAGACCAGATAAATGACATCCATAGGTCAATGGTTGTTCAGTGATGTAGTTCTCTGTCATAGAACGCCACTAGATTCGTCGGGCAGGATTTTCCTGTAGTGAAGCCATGCTGGCTGGCTTGGATCAGCTCCTTATCAGACCTGCTAGGAGAATCTGCTCCATGATCTTCCCAGTCACTGAGGTGAGGGTAACAGGTTGATATTCCCAAGGTCCTCCTTTCTACCCTTTCTAAAAATGGATGTAATACTTCTTTTATTCCAGTCACCAGGGACTTCATCTGACTGCCAGGACTTTTCAAATATCATGGAGGGTTGCTTGGTGACTACATCAGCCAATTCTCTTAGGACTCTGGGATGCATCTCATCAAGTCCCATAGACTTATGTACATTCAGTGCCCTCAGGGGGTCATGAACCTGATTTTCACATTCAGTGGGAGAGACTCCACCACCCTGGTCTCCACAAAAGGCTGGAGAATACAGGCTACCTTTCACATGCTAAGCAAGCGCTCTACCACTTGGGCTAATTGCCCTGCAGCGGTGCTTTGTTCCAGCACTTCAGCCACAGGAGTCATGTCTCAATGACTGCAGTGAGATCATGGCCTTGTGGCCACACACAGATCTCCAGTTCTTCCTGTTTGTTTCCTGTACTGTGTGGGTTAGTGTACAGGCATTGCAGAGAGGGAGTTGAGTGTGGAGTTTCCACCCCTGAGGGGTACTGCACCTTCTGGCTCTCAAAAGCGTTGGGATCCTTGGCTCTCAAGCCAAGACTCAAGTCCTGGTCTCAAGAGCAGGACTCTGCTCTACAAATGCTGAGCCACTATCCCCAAGCACCCCTCTGGCCAACCCAGTTACATCCGCTTCTCCCTTCAAATCTAATGCAAAGCCCTGAGTTGTGGAAGAAATGAAAACGCTGAAGGAAAAACAGAGAACCCTTCTAGAAAAATCGAGGCAGTGACTCTGCTGCCGGTCGGGCAGGAACGTGTCCTCAAATCCCCTTTCAGCAGCTTCTTGGAAGATCCTAAAATGCTGACGCTCTACAGCCTCTTAATGCCAACTTCAGCTTCAAAACCACCCCTCTTTTGACACTCAAAATGTCAGATTGCTGCTGTCATATTGCTCTGATGGTGCCATGCCATCATGTCTGAGAGGAGATGGCACATTCCCTTCTACAGGCTGCATTTGAGCTGCTTACCAAAGGTGTGGTTTTTCATCCATTAAGCTGAGCTCTCTGAGCAGAGCTTTCCAGAACGACTCTCAGTTTTTAATTTGTTTTGCTTTGTGGGCAGGAGGAGTTTAAATAAGCAAAAGTCCCAACTGCTCCTAGATGTCTCCATGCCTCCTCTTCTGAAATAAAAGCAGAGTGTCTGAGTCACCCTTGTAGTGGTCTAGTTTTGTGGGGGTACAGAGGAGAAAAACAGTGATGCAGCCATGAATTGCCTCAGCAAAAACTGCAGTGCTGCAGAGAGGACATTTCTGGTTAAACTACGGGTGCCATTGCTGCCTGAAATTAACCATCACAGAACATTAGGGATCAGAAGGGACCTCGAAAGATCATCCAGTCCAATCCCCCTGCCACAGCAGGATCACCTAGACCAAGTTGCACAGGAACATATCCAGGTGGATTTTAAACCTCTCCAGAGAAGGACAGAGTTGCGTGAGAGATAACTTCTTCCTGGTTTTCTTAGGATAGCAACACAGTAGAAGATTAAAGATGTGGCATTGTCCATATTTATTTTTAGTATTTTTTCCTGTGATTTATTATCTGAGACATGGGGTTTTTCCCTAAGATCTGTCACTCTTTCATTTGTCTATTCAGTATTGCCATTTATTTCTGTAGACCAAAATATGTGAGCTACAATAGGCAATGCTACAGTGAAGATCTTACAGGCTCGGTGGCTTTATAGGAGGTTCCACATAAATATGAGAAGGAACTTCTTCACAGTGAGGGTGACAGAGCACTGGAACAGTCTGCCCAGGGGGGTTGTGGAGTCTTCTTCTCTGGAGACCTTTAAGACCCGCCTGGATGTGTTCCTGTGTGACTTGATGTAGGTGATCCTGCTGTGTTGGTGGGATTAGACTGGATGATCTTTCAAGGTCTCTTCTAATCCCTAGTGATTGTATGATTCTATGAAATGGAAACTACTCCCCTGTTTCTGCTTTCCTTGAAGAAAACATCAGGAACATCTGATTACTTTTTTTTGATTCATACAATCATAGAATCGTTGGGGATTGGAAGGGACCTCGAGAGATCATCTAGTCCAATCCCCCTGCCACAGCAGGATCTCTTCACTGGAGAAGTTATAGAATCAGAATCATTCAGGGTTGGAAGGGACCCCCTGATCATCCAGTTCCAATCCCCCACCATGGGCAGGGACCCCCCCCCCCCAGACCAGGCTGGCCAGAGCCTCATCCAGCCTGGCCTTAAACACCTCCACGGATGGGGCCCCAACCACCTCCCTGGGCAACCCATTCCAGGCTCTCACCACTCTCTCCGGGAAGAGCTTCCTCCTCACATCCACTCTAAATCTACCCATCTCCAGCTTTGCTCCATTCCCCCTAGTCCTGTCACTACCCACCATCCTACCCCCAATCTTTTTGTAGGCCCTCTTCAGATACTGGAAGGCCACAATAAGGTCATCTCGGAGCCTCCTCTTCTCCAGACTCAGCAGTCCCAATTCCCTCAGTCTATCCTCATAGGAGAGGAGCTCCAGCCCTCTGATCCTCCTCATGGCCCTCCTTTGCACTCGCTCCAGCATCTCCACATCCTTCTTGTAATAAGGGCTCCAGAACTGGACGCAGTGCTCCAGGTGGAGTCTCACCAGAGTGGAGTAGAGGGGGAGAATCACCTCCTGCGATCTGCTGGCCACACTTTTCCTGATGCAGCCCAGGATCCAGGCCACAAGTGCCCACTGCTGGCTCATGTTGAGCCTCTCGTCCGCAAGCACCTTGTTTTTTCAATGCCTATTGAAAACTGTGCAGTGGTTTCTTATACTGGTTTTTCGGTCTGCAAAGGCTGAGGGAGCAACCAGGAGTTACCACATTGCCAGACTGCATTAAAAGCATAGGGGGCAATGCGAAGGGCTCAGTGTCACTACTAGCAGCAAGGAAGAATGAATGATGTGCAGCTGAACAGTTTTGGTGCATGTTTCTGTTAGCCCGATCTATGAAAGCTACAGCAACTGGCTGCCCTGCCGGTCAGTCCTCTCATCTATCTCATTTCATTGCCTCTTGTCCTCTTGGCTTGTCCCCTGGCTTCAGCATCAATCCCCTGCTTTCCCTGCAGTGTGCTGATCGCCAGGGAAATGAGGGGAAGGAAAAAAGAGCAAAAGACCCAAGCAGCCTAAAACAACCCAGAAGTGTGGGGAAGTGTTGGAGTTCCCTGTGCGATGCTCTCATCACGCAGAGAAATGAGGTTGCTCAGGACCTCATGTACAGGCTGCGCTCATTCGAAGACATTGGCACATCCAGCCCAGGAAAAACATTCGTGTAAATCTCTGCATCTCTGCCTCTGAACAACAGAGATGATGGAAATGTCAGTGCAAAATGGTTGTTGAATGCAGCCAAATACCAGCTGATGAATCACCAATGCAATCCACCAGCATCGTAAGTCTGACTGGTGATAGCTTTTCCTAAATGGCAGCAAAAATATGAATGTGTTACTCATAATGTCTACAAGCAAGTAGTCTTGAGACTGGTCCAGTATTTGGAAACAAATATAAGCAGTTTCTTCTCACTAAATATTTAGACATCTGATTGCCTGATTAAATAGATGGCAGGAAGCTGGAACAGAGGAGGTTCCATATAAATATCAGAAGGAACTTCACAGTGAAGGTGACAGAGCACAGGAACAGGCTGCCCAGGGGGTTGTGGAGTCTCCTTCTCTGGAGACATTTAAAACCCACCTGGATGTGTTCCTGTGTGACTTGGTCTAGGTGATCCTGCTGTGTCAGGGGGATTGGACTAGATGCTCTTCTGAGGTCCCTCCCAATCCCTTATGATTCTATGTGGGTATATGACATAGACCATCCTGCTCTCATTGCTCAGCTGAAAAGAGACATGGGAAGGTTACTTGGATGAGAAATCAGGTCAAGCAATCAGCCAAGTAGCTAGGGAAAACAACATTAAGTGCTGTCAGACCGAATCGAACATGCTACGAATGTGAGTAGGGCAGGCAGTGCTCTTGTGCCCCTGCTGCTGATGAGCAGCTACCAAAACCTCTTATCTCATCAAAGATATATATTTAAATACATACAAAACAGAACCTAATCCTCTAAAGGAGGATACGGTCTAAAAGAAACACAGGGAAGTGTTAAGAAATCCTAGCTGACACAGCATGGGTATTTAGAGTGTAACCTTTCTAAACCTCAATATAGACATCAGCAGCGACAAAAGTCAATTCATAGAATCATCAGGGATTGGAAGGAACCTCAGAAGATCATCTAGTCCAAACCTCCTGCCACAGCAGGATCACCTAGACCAAGTCACACAGGAATACATCCAGGCAGGTCTTAAATGTCTCCAGAGAAGTAGACTCCACAACCCCTTGGGCAGCCTGTTCCAGTGCTCCATCACCCTCACTGTGAAGCAGTTCCTTCTGATACTTGTATGGACCCTCCTATGTTCCAGCTCACACCCATTGCCCCTTGTCCTATCATTTCTCTTCTCACAGTCAGTGAATGATAGACAAGAGGAAATAGCCTCTGATGACATGAGGGACATTTAGATTAGAGGTCAGGGAAAACTTTATTGGAAGAGTCATTGAGCATTGGAACAGGCTTCCTGGGAAACTTGTTGAATTCCTGGGTGTGTTTACAAGTTGTACAGATATGGAGCTTAGGGACATGGACTGCTTAGCTAGCAGTGGGCTAGGTACACCTTGGTCAATGATTGGACTCCATGATATTGAAGGTCTTTGTGCAGCCTGGATCATTCTGTCATTCTGTATGATCAGAGACCTGAGATGAGTGCTATTATCAATCCACTTAGGAACTTCTTTGTAGAAAGAAAATGTGTCCTAGTGATGGTCACGATGTAAAGGGTATGAAATAAGGGGGGGGAGCTTCCAGCTTTGAGAACTAATTCTATTCAGCAGTTTCACTTTTCAGCTCAGTCTCTTCTAAGTAGCAGCACTTTCTGCAGTTAACAGCACGTTTGTGTAGACAGTGTCTTCTACAGGTTGTAACGCTTGATGTTTGCTGTTACTACCAAGACTTACTTGCTTCTGTGAAGACCAAGGTCAGTTGGTCTTCTATGAAGACCACACGGGTAAATCCTGTGTGACATGCTGGGTGCAGTAAGTGAGAGGCTGCACCTTCTGGGAGAAGCAGATAGCACAGGTGACCCCAAACTGACACACGGAGCATTCCATCCCATACACATCATATTGGGTATAAAGATGATGAGCCACAAGCGTTCCTTTGTGCCACCTTCCCTCTTGCCTGGCATCCAAGGAGGGTTCTGTTCTGCCTTTGATCCCAATCCACGCATCACTGAATGCACATCCTGTGTTTGGTTCCTGTCAGCTGCTGAGATCACTCTGGGACTTCCTCTCCATTCACATAACTGCCAGCCAGGGGGTCAAGTTTGGTGGTGGTTTTGTAAAGGGTTTTCTTCATTACAGCTGTTGTGGTTTTCCAATCCATAACTCTCTTTCCCTCATTCCCTTTTCTTTTCCCCTGCCAGGGAAGGACTCAGAATGTCTGTCACTTGTCTCATGACTGGCCCAGCCTCAACCCACAACACCTAGACATTTTGAAAGCATCTTTTTGTTTGAATAACGCACCCATTTTTGACAGTCACGGTGAGGTGTTTTTTTCTTATATAGATTTGACTCTTGTGACCTGGGAGTTACTGTGAAGTCTTCAATTTCAGTTTGGCCATCTTTGTGTGGCTCTGTTGAGGAGGAAACACAATGGTGAGAACAGCCCTTGCAAAAGCTCTTGGTCTTGGTTTTCTGCTCAGCAATACACTGGAGGTCTATACAAAGGTGTACGTTCTTGAAACGTCAGAGATGAAGAGAAGTGGAAATCAGCATTGCATTTAGAGAAGGTTTTCCTTCCCTTCAAAAGCAGTGCTGTAAGATGATCTCCATTTTCCATCACGCTGCTCAGTACGTGTAAGATGCATGTAGTCTTCTTCAACTGGCAGGTTGAAGCTGTCGAGATTCACCTCCTCAAATCTGCAATCAATTAAAATTGATGGATCAGTGATTTCATTTGCTTTTGCAATCTGGTCTGCTTTGGCCAGTGCTGGTACTGAGACCTCCTAGAAGCATCTTTGAGCTAACGTGCTTGAACTGTTGATGGTAGGGTCGTCTCTGTAGATGGCATGAATTGGAGTAGATGGCATAGGTAGGTCAATCCTTTAGTGTTTTGTTTCTCTCTGAGTAGAGGGTTCGGGAAACATAATAATTTACCAGAGAACCTGTTCCACAGAAGGATGCTATTTTCTCATGGATTTATTTCATGGACCCAATAGCAAAAGTCACACAAAGTATTCTGTGTGTGTGTGTGTGTGAATAGCAGGGGACACTGCTTTTAATAGAATAAGAAAAAGTAGTTGATGGGCAGAGAGGGCTTTCAGATTTAGCTTTTTTTTTTCCCCCTGCAGGAAGGAATCGTCATTCTGATTATATTTTCATTTTAAAAGTCTCTCACTTTTTAAACCTGACATTTTCCTTTCTATCATCTTTTGGCTTCCTTGCACTTTTAAGTTTATCAGCATATTGGGAAGTGGAAACTTTCAAGTGTTTGAAGGCTGAGACTACTTTCAGTGAAGTCATTGGGAGCTTCATGACTAATTTTAGTAGGGAGGGGGAAGGTGAGCAATCCTTGCCAGCTGACATCAGACAAGGAGCTGAATACCTCCACGATTGCTCATCTATTGACAAGTCGAGAGTATTTTTCTATCTTTAAATAGATCACATGAAAGGTCGCTTCTAGGCATGCCTCTGAAAACAGGAGGAAACTTGCAAATTTTCCTGGGCTGCTGCTGCTTTGCCTTCACTTCTTTGCTCGGAAAAACTACCACTGACTCCTTATTCATGCAGAGGTGGGGTTTTTTGTAAACTGGACACAAGACTGTTTGGCCCACCTGGGAGAAGACTATAACCAAGCACTGCTAAGGATAGGAGGCAGTACTTTCTTTGCCTTAAGGCTGGAGTGCTCTGCAATAAAAAGTTACAGTCTCCGGAGTCATTCAATAGCTTGTATCTTATATTTGATAGTTCATATTCCATAGCTTATATTCTTAGCACATGCCAAGATAGCAACTGCAACTGTGGTGACTGTGGTCATAAAAATAGAGCAAGAAAGCTTGATTGTTCTTCCTACCCATCTCTGACAACAAGACTCCTGAGTTTTTCTTGGCCTGCAGTTATAGAGTGGGTTGGGTTGGAAGGGACCTCTATGATCACAGAATCATTAGGGATTGGAAGGGACCTCAAAAGATCATCTAGTCCAATCCCTCTGCCACAGCAAGATCACTTAGACAAGACCATGACCTGATTGGCTCAGTTGGTAGAGCATGAGACTCTGAATTCCTGGGGTCATGGGTTTGAGCCCCATGTAGGACATTTTGAGACAGTACTGTAGGCTTACTCCGCTCCAGGGTTGGACTTAGATGATCTTTTGAGGTCCCTTCCAACCTGTAACATTCTGCGATTCTGTGATCAAGTTCCAACTCCCTGCCCTAAGCAGAGACACCTCTCACTAGACCAGATTGCTCAAACCTGCATCCAGCCTGGCCTTGAACACATGCAGCGATGGAGCATCCCCAACTTCCTTGGGCAACCTGTTCCAGTATCTCACCACCCTCATAGTGAGACACTTCTTCATAATTTCTAGTCTAAATCTCTCCTTTTTCAGTCTGAAGCTATTACTCCTTCTACGATCACTAGGCTGCCTCTTCATTCTGCTGAAGAACATAAAACTCTGATGGTCATACTGGGGCATGTGGGAGGCAGAAGGCCCCAGGTGTGGAAACATTGGCTGCTGCTGCTGAGCTGTTGATACTGGCCAAGCGCTGTTGAAGCAGGGTTTTGGGGGAAGGCTGATACAATGAAAAGTGGGGAGGGAAAGGGTGTGTTGAGATGGTAGTCCTGGGGAAGGAAACCAAAGCAAAAGAGCCTGCAGGGTCCCCTCTGACAAGGAGCTGTGGTGTTACTGGGCTTCCAAACAGAGCATGATGGCTAACACAGCAGCAGAAACATTCATTAGTATGACTGGTTTAGCTTTTTGGACCATTAGCCCAATAATTATGCCACTTATTATTATAATAGCCTGCAGTTAATGGATGCTATACAAGGGAATTAATGACTCTCAATTATTTTAGAAAGACCATGAACATGGCATCTTTTAAAATACTCATACAGAACGCCTCTGTAGGATGCCTAAATAAGATGCAGCTTTCTGACCATTGTTCAGAAGTTTGCACTTGCTTCTCAGAAAGCTAAATGTGAGAAAACATCTTGCTGGGGAATTGGGAGCAGGAGTCTGAGACTCCTGTATGCACTACGGGAGCAAGGATGCTCTTCAGCTCCGTCTCAAGCAGCACATGTCAGTTGAGGCAATGCTAGTTCTTTGCTTCTGTCAACAGCAGGGCAATACATGCCCTGCCTCAGCCTTGCCTTGGTTTGTGTCCTGCCTCTTCCTCAGACCGAGATGGTGCTTTTGCCTGTAGGCTGTGGCAGGTCTATTTATGATCTGCTCAGCACTGTCAGAGCCGGTTAAGATACCTTTACTGGGGAACCTCTGCTTATTATTACCTTGTTATAAAACAAAGGTCATTTGGACTGAAAATACCTCTGTTACTGGCTGGAGTGGGGGAGAGCTCTGTATCATTCTCAGCTGAAGTAATGTAGGGCCCTGGGAGTGGGAAGGGAGCAACAGCTAGAAGCTACAGCTATTGCCAGAGCACAGATGATGGTGGCTGAGAGTGAGCGGATAAATCAAGCAGCACAGGTCTCTAACCCTCAGCCCGGGTTTCGGCTGGCCGATCCAAGGCTCCACTTGGTGAAGTGAGCCATGTGACCTTGCTTGATTTCACTAACTGCTGTTAAGAGAAAGTCCATGAGATAGAAGGTGTAAGATGGGGGAAAGGGATAGTCAGCAGGTCCAAGGATTCAAGAGGAGGAATACGACCTTGGTAAAGGCATGAAACTCTAAGGTAAAAAAGCAGGGTAGAAACTGACAATTTGGTAACGTTGAGCGTTAGATGGTTCTCGTGCAGCTGCACAGAAAACACCTTCTCCACCTACTGCGCTAGATGGGGTGCAGCAGCTGCCTTGTTGGTGTGGTGCATGTGCCCGTGTTAGCCCAAGGTGGACAGTGAGCAGCAGAGCTGCTTCAGCAATTGCCTGTTTCTGCTGCTCCCCACTGCCTTGCCTGCACTGCTTGTGTTTTGCCATCAGTTTAGTTCCCATCTCCAGCTCCCCGTTCGTGCTGACACAGTGTGAAGGAACAAGTGGTCCAGCGGTAGCTGTTTAGTGCCACACTGCTCTTCTGAGATACCCGCAGCCTGCCTTAACAGCTGAAGTGCCACGTGAGCTCACAATAGCTTTACAGAGCTGAGATTGCTCTCAGCAGGGATGCAGCTTTGGCGTGGTGCTAGTACAACCTCTGTGCCCCAGTCGAGACTGGGGCTTGGGACCTGTGAATCCTGACTCCAACAGCTTGTGCTAGTACCTGAACTGTGCTTTCCAGTCAATAAATTATTTGTACTGATTCGAACGGAGCAGCCTGGATCCTGGGCAGCTACATGGCTAAAGCTGCCATAGGCTCTTCTCAGTGTCACCTAGTGATAGGATGAGGGGCAAGGGGTGTGAGCTGGAACATAGGAGGGTCCATATAAATATCAGAAGGAACTTCTTCCTAGTGAGGGTGACAGAGCACTGGAACAGGCTGCCCAGGGGAGTTGTGGAGTCTCCTTCTCTGGAGACGTTTAGGACCCGCCTGGATGCGTTCCTGTGCGACTTTGTCTAGGTGATCCTGCTGTGTTGGTGGGATTGGACTAGATGGTCTTTCGAGGTCCCTTCCAATCCCTAAAGATTCTATGGTTCAACAATTTAATCACTTCATTACCTGCCTTTATACCAAAGGGGAAGGATGGAGTGTACCTTGATGTGTTTCTCGGTTTTGAGATGCTGTGCTGTGTTTTTTAAAGAAGGACAAACTGTTCTGCTCTACAAAGCAGCACCCACCGAATGAGACAAACTAGCCAGGTAGTTAAAATTAAGTGTGTGTGCTTGTCCAATGGCAGCCGACTCCTAATGGACTGCAGACTGTCTAAATCTGACAAACTCAATGAGGATAATTACACCTTCTGAACTGGGCATTTTTAGAATGTGAACAACGTGTGTTCGGAAAGAATTAAACTTCATTGAAACTTTCCAGCCTGAGTGATTTGGTGATTCTGTGATACAGGGAAAATAATTGCGCCCAGCATTCACGGGGCTGTAGCAAAACATGGGTTGCAGATGTCTGCTGGTTGTGAAATTATCTATACTGAAGGAACTGGATGTACTCTAAACCAAAGAGTGAAGGAGCATAAAACATGTAATATTGTAGTTACAGGGCACATAAAACCTTATTGGATCTGTGATAAATATTTGTGCCTGAGCAATTTTATTATTTTACAAACTACTTTTCCTGGGGGATGGTTAAAGAATACAAGGGCACCCTATTTATCAGTTTTAAAGTCTAGCAGCTCCCAAGAACTATCATGAGGGTGTAATGTACCTGTTCTCAAAAGTATCCAATTAATCGTTTAGTTTTGTATTGAAAATATTCCCTTTTTATTAAATCTGCTATCAGGAGATAGATGTATCATCTCTTGGGCTGCATAAATAAAGGCAGGATGTGTCCCTAGGGTGCTGCTGTTTTGGAACTGAAACAATAAATTACAGCAAACTCCCTGTGGTGGATGGGGAGTCCTCACTGCAGAGTTTAATGGAAACACAGACACTGCTTTTGGCTGCAGTGCAGCCACTCTGGAAGTTGTCCATGGGACTTGGAAGAGGCCGTGCTGTGCACTGCCAAAGTGCTCACCTGAAAAACCAGACATGTCCTTTGTGGGATTTGGTATGAGGAAGGGAGGGCATTTGAAGATTGAGAGAAGACTTCTGGAGTGTTAATTAAATTATTAATCCAATAACACGTTTAAACATTAAGGATCAATAATTTTGTTTTCTTTCAACTGTTCTTTTTCTTTTAACTGAACTTTTATGCAGTTAATTTCTAGCTATTTATCTGTGTCCTTCATCATTTGTTTCTGGACCTTTTCTCCCCTTCTGAAGAGGTCTTCACCTTTCCTCGTGTATGGAAATAATTTTAAATCTTAAGAAATTTATTATTGAAATATTAAAAACATCTCTTTGTAGATTATCTTTTTCTTCCTTATGTTTTGGGTTTTTTCTAATCTTAAGCTTGCTCCAAGCTCAACTCTCCAAAGGATGAGCTTACCTTCACCTTTTTCTAATACTACCTTATCCTCTCTGTTCACTAACCAGTGTGGATGATTGAGCTTTGTTCTTGGAAACAAATACTCCAATCATTCCTCATAGAGGTGCTTGCTCAATGTCTTTCAGGTCAAACAGTGTCAGCATGTGGTTTGTGTATTTGAATTGAGGCATCATTGTGGTTTCTGAGAAATTCATTTGGAGGAGAAGCTATATAAGAAATCAGAAAGATGAGGTTAAACTTCGCCCATCACTGTGCAGCAGCAGTGCGGGAGGTTTGGTGTAGGACTGGTGCTCAAGAACCTGTCAGTATTGCCTACTGTCTCTCTGAACAAGAGAAACGATCTCTCTCCTCCTTTTGGGGAGGAAGGGAGGGAGAACAAGGAGGAGAGAGGACTAAAGCACAGCCCTTTGCTACTTAGGTTTTTGCCATAGGAGTACATATTGGTCTAGGTGATCCTGCTGTGGCAGGGGAATTAGGCTAGATGATCTTTTGAGTTCCTTCCAATCCTTAATGATTCTATGATATTCTCAGTGTAGTGTTCAGCAGCCACATACCTACAAAAGCAGGAGGCGGTAGGGAGAGGTAGACTGCCATGGATTGCAGAATAGCTTTTATTATGGAATAAGTTCACTACATAGAATCATAGAAACACTAGGGATTGGAAAGGACCTCGAATGATCATCTAGTCCAGTCCCCCTGCCACAGCAGGATCACCTAGACCAAGTCACACAGGAACACATCCAGGCGGGTCTTAAATGTCTCCATATATGGTCTCATAGTGCTGACACTGAACTATGTAAAAAGTGGATTAAAGCAACCTAGCTCTAGTGAGAGTGATCAAAAGCACTTGGTACTTTGGACTGGGTTCCACTTCAGAGTCATTTTCGGGCACTGCCCCACCGAGGCAGTTTTACACATCTGCTGCAGTCAGGTGATTTGGGTTGTGAACATGTTTGTAGACTTAGACGTCAGGGCAGGAAGCTCAGTGCCTCGAATCTGTAAATAACTTCACTGTCCCTCCCAATCCCTGAGCTCTGTGAGTCTATGTAAAGCCTGAGTTGCTGTGCACGCACGGGGAAGCATTCCCTGACTTTTTTACCAACCTTCAGATGTGTTTCTCGTATCACATGTCACTTGGGAAAAGAGGTATTTCAGCAGCCTCAGACCATTCCTTGAGAAAAGGGGATGTTCCAGGTTGTCAGCTGGAACAAGCAGCTACAGCCACATTGGCCTGGGATACTATCATGACCAGTCTCAACTTGTGGCTTAATTTTAGATCCAGCGTTTCAAAAAGATTTAGCGTTTGTCGGGTTTTTTAAAGGTTGTTAACTGTAAATAGATACACACACCTGAGCCTTGAATGACCAATGCATCCAGCACACTTTTCTTCTTTAGATATTTGGTTGTGCTTTTTTTTGCTTCAAAAGGTTATTTGTACCATTTTCCTCCCCCAGGCCAGGTGTGTATCTGTCTCCACGTTCCAAAATCAACGCATGACAAAAAGCAACTTCAGAAACGATGCAGACATTGATTGAATTATAGAATCATCATAGAATCATGGAATCATTAGGGGATTGGAAGGGACCTCGAAAGGCCATCCAGTTCAATCCCCCTGCCACAGCAGGATCACCTAGACCAAGTCACACAGGAACACATCCAGGTGGGTTGTAAATGTCTCTGGAGAAGGAGACTCCACAACTCCCGTGGGCAGCCCATTCCAGTGCTCTGTCACCCTCACTGACAATGGTTTCCAAGTACTGTTTAGAAATAAGACACAACTTGCATATTTACAAGCAGCAGTGCCTACCGGGAGGAATTGCTCTATGACTGCCTGCACAAGAGTTCTCGAGACCAGTAAACAAAATCTGGTTGTGGGCTTGATAGTCTTTCTGTCTTGCCCACACTTTTCTGCAGAGAAATGTAGTGCCCACATCCTTGCACAACAACAGGCTGGGGAAATGTTGTCTTCATTCCCCCGGGGAGTAAAATATTACTACACAAAGAATGTTTCAGTAATCTTTGCCACACGGCACAGCAGTTCTTGGCATGGAATCCTCATTGCGACCCTTTATCATTCGCTGGCCTTTGGCTCGACCTGACACTACCTGTGAAGTTTATGGTTTTCTAGGTTGTGATCTAGTTCTCAAACAACTCAGAGTCTCATTTTTAGACTTTCCATTCACAAATTTGCACCTATATCCCACACCATATGCGGTGGCAGGAACTTGTCTGTACATTGCGTCTAAATGCTCTGCGGTGTTCCGTAGGGTCTTGTTAGATGCTTGCTGTCTCTGGTTTTTTTGTAGAGTACCTTTCAAATGAGAGTGTGAGGTCTGGCATCCATGACTAGCCCTCAGCCATCTTCTAGACTTCCATAGAATCACAATATCATAGTATCATAGAATCATACTATCAAAGAATCACACTATCATGGAATCATTAGGGATTGGAAGGGACGTCAAAAGATTGTCTAGTCCAATCCCCCCGCCACAGCAGCATCACCTTCTCTCAACCCCAGTAGATTACTTATCAAAGCCACAGGCTGTCACATTCAATTATTTGTGAAGCATCTAAATAGGACTTGTAGTATTCCCAAAAAAAAAACCCTACCAAATCAACCAACAACAAAAAACGCTACTAAGGGCGAACTATACTTTCTTTAAAAATCATTTAGTGGAATTTGTCTGTTCCCAAGAGATTTCAGACATCTCTAATATTACTGCATTATCAATTCATGTCTACACTACTATGAAATGAAATAATGTAATCTTGATGTGCAAACCAACTCCAGTCAGCACCTTTGATCTCAAAGGTTTGAGAGCTTCAGTGAAATAATTATTTTGAGCCGAGTAGTCTTCCAATCAAATTTCAGCAAGTATTGACTAAGATCTTTTTAGTTTGGAGAAGAGGACACTGAGGGGTGACCTCATTAATGTCTATAAATATGTGAAGGGTGGGTGTCGGGGGAAGGAGCCAGGCTCTTCTCAATGTCATCTAGTGATAGGACAAGGAGCAATGGGTGTGAGCTGGAACATAGGAGGTTCCACATCAATATGAGAAGCAACTTCTTCACAGCAAGGGTGACGGAGCAATGGAAGTGGCTGCTCAGCGGGGTTGTGGAGTCTCCTTCTCTAAAGACGTTCAAAACCCGCCTGGACGTGTTTCTGTGTGACTTGGTTTAGTTGATCCTGCTGTGGCAGGCAGATTGGACTAGATGATCTTTCGAGGTCTTTAATGTTCTGTGATGATGTGATCTCTCTAAAACATGTAACCCAAGCAAGAAAGGTTCAAGACTCATCTTAATAAGAGGCCTCCAAAAGAAAGGCTTGAATGACATGAGAGAGTTACTTTAGGAGCCATTGCTTTCCTCAAGGGCTTCCCATAGTTGTAGCACAGCAGTGTGCTTTAGTTACTGCAGAGCTAAGGGGATTACCTGTTCCACTGCTGCATGTAATCATAGTCCAGACCACTTGTGCCCTGCAGCAGTCCCATGGCACTTACTTGGCAGAGCTATTATCTTCTTACTGGAAGGGACAATACTTTCTGTGTGAAATAGGCTTTCAGGGGTAGGGCGACATTCTTCTTTCTTTATTTCTTCTTTTGGTAAAAAATCACAGAGGAAAAACAAAATGAGGGAAAATGCACATTTTTTATTGCTTTGTCAGGCTTTTCTGGTTTTGGTTTAATCAATTATTGGTGTGAAGAAGGCTGTTTCACTGGCAATTTTTGAAGACAAGAAGAGTTCCCAAGGAAAATAATGGGTGCTGTTCCACTGCCTACGTATGAGAGTCCCACCAACTCCAATCCTGCAGCTAAGGTTCTTAACTCATACTCTTGAACCCTAGCCAAGCTGTGTTGAAATCAATGGAGCAGAGCACATGTGACAGTAGGAATGATTGTGAGATGAGTGGCCAATTAAGCAAAAAGACAGCTCAAGACTGTTATGATACTGAGAACTTAAGCACAGTCTTCGTAGGTACAAGAGATGAATCACTGCAAAAGAATCCATGTGGTTCTGTAGAGAGGCACCAAATGCCAGTTATCACACATTTGATTGTATCCTGAGGGGGGTGGAAATATCTTTTAATGAAGTTTGGCAGTCATTTCTTACTTCTGTTTTCCAGATACAATAGTGTAGCTAGAATACAGAAATACAGCACAGCTTTTTGCACTCAGGTTGATATTAGGGTGACAAAAAAATCATAGAATCATTAGGGATTGGAAGGGACCTCAAAAGATCATATAGTCCAATCTCCCTGCCACAGCAGGGTCACCTAGACCAACTTGCACAGGAACATATTCAGGCGGGTCTAAAATGTCTCTAGGGAAGGAGACTCCACAACCTCCCTGGGAAGCTGTTCCAACGTTCCTTCACCCTCACTGGGAAGAAGTTCCTTCTGATATTTATACGGAACCTCCTCTGTTCCAGCTCACAACCATTGCCCCTTGTCCTATCACTAGATGACATCAAGAAGAGCCTGGCTCCATCCTCATGACACCCACCCTTCACATATGGATAAACATTAATGAGGTCACCCCTCAGTCTCCTCCAAGCTAAAGAGACCCATCTCCCTCAGCCTCTCCTTACAAGGGAGGTGCTCCACTTCCTTCATCATCCTCGTTGCTCTACACTGGACTCCTCCTAGTAGCTCTGTGTCCTTCTTGAACTAAGGGGCCCAGAGCTGGACACAATACTCTAGATGTGGTCTCACTAATGCAGAGTAGAGGGGGAGAAGGACCTCTTTTCATCTGCTAACCACCTGCCTTCTGATCCACCCCAGGATGCTGTTGGCCCTCTTGACCACAAGAGCACATTGCTGGCTCATGGTCATCCTGCTGTCCACTTGGCTTTAATCTCTAAAAGTTTTACTGAGCACTGTGACTGCATCCTGAGCTGTACCAAGGTACATCTTCAGCCTGCCTTGTCAGGTAGCCTCCAGTGAACTTACAGGAAGGTTCCTTTGGGTGTTGTGCTAGACACAGGGGTACATCTTCACCTAATGTCTATGTTCTGGCGGCTTCCTTTCCAATAGTCCTTCGCAAGTGGTTAATGATAACCTGATAATTTAAAAAAATATTATATTTATCTGTAAAAAGTCAAGGCAATGATGCAGCTTGGAGTGCTCCCTTATTACCCAGATGTTTTGAAGCTTTTTGATGCCTCTGAAGAAAATCTGAGCTAGACCAGAGCTTTTTTAAGCTTTTAATTTTCTGCCTGTGGAAGGAGGAAACTGGTCACGCTGGAAATGGATAAATGAAAGTGATTTAGGAGCGACCCTATATTTCATCAGGTGTCAGAGCCATGGCAGAGGAGGAAGCCGTTAGAAGCGATACAGCTACAGCTGCTGCTTGTGTGGTGATCATAGCATCACAGAATTTTCCGGCTTGAAAGGGAGCACAGAGATCACCTAGTTACAAATCCCTCGCCCTGGGAAGGGAAATTCCTTGCTGTGAGGGTGCTGAGGCACTGGAACAGGTTGCCCCCTTCCCTGGAAGTGTTCAAGGCCAGGCTGGATGGGGCTCTGAGCAACCTGGTCTGGTGAGAGTCGTCTCTGCCCATGGCTGGGGTTGGGATCTCTGAGGTGCCTTCCAACCTTAGTGACTTTATGATTAAAAAGAGGCCAAGTTATACTGCTTAGGAAGCGATCAGTAATTCACTACAGGATCTCTAAGTGGCACTCACCTCTGAAGAACTCACAGCCTCCATACAGGGAGGCCACAAGTACAGAGGTTGAATACACCAGGTAGTTTCTCTTCTGCATTGGAATCACTTTCTTCCAACCATATAATTTCTTTCTATCTAATTTCTTTTCCCTTTCATGTTGTTTTGTCTTTTTCAGGATTATTTTGTGTTGTCCCTTATTTTCTGCTGTTGTATTAGTTGTGTTGGAAAGTGGCTGAAGTGCCTAAACTGCCCCCTAAAAACTGGTCGTAACCCTCTGCCTGGAACACAAACTGCTGCTGTGTTGAGCAGATCAGAGCGCTGCAGCTTTACCATGCGTCTAAAAAACGTGTAAACCAGTGCAGTGACACATTTACCAGCTTCTTGTAAGTCAGGCAAAGCGCAAACCAGATCCCTCCGTGGAATTTTCCGTGCGCTTTAACTGCCTGTACAGCTGCCGTCCTCGTGCACTCCCGCGGTCCAAATCCTCTTCCCTGTGATCACTGCTGCACACGCAGCCCAGACTTTCCTAAAAGGATTGGAAGGAGAGAGTGAAGCTTTCAGAGACAGGACTTTTGTGCTCGTAGATTTCATTGGTTTAATCTTGTTCACAAGATATGTGCAGGTGTCCACCCGTATCTGTGCCACCCGTCCTGCCTGACTGTGCCAGAGCCATCACAGAGATTGAAGGGATGACTTTTATTTTCTTTTACAGCAAAATGAGAAGAATTTGGTTAAATGGGAGAAGGACGATGAAGGAGCATGTAGTAGTTGAGGCACCACCCCTGGACATCTTCAAGGTGAGGTCTGACAAGGCTCTGGGGAACCTGATGACTTTGAGGATGTCCCTGCTCACTGCAGGGGGATTAGATGAACTTTGGAGGTCCCTTCCAATCCGGGCCATTCTATGATCAGACTCGGGAGGAGGTCTTTAGCGGAGCCTTCCCTGTGTGCCTGGGATCTTGAGGAGCAGTCGTAAGGGTGAGTGGAAACCCATCTTTCACCCTCTTTACAGGAAACTCTAGCACTGGGTCTTGATTTTGAAGGTCTCATTCTGAAAAAAAAGCTGGCAAGAGGCTGTAAAATCTGCTGGACAGATGTAACACAGCCATAATGTGATGAGGTACTGGTCTGATGTTCGCACTGGGAGGATCAGTGGCTACACCCCACCATGAGGTGAGGAATCCTGCCTTAGTGGGAAGCTTCAGAGTAAAGCACATCTTTCTATCCCCTTCCAGCCAACTAGTACCTCCATTCCTACCACCGAGTGATGTTGTAACTTTGCTGCTAAGAGCACTGGAAGGAGTTGCCCAGGGGAGCTGTGGAGGCTCCTTCACTGAAGATGTTTAAAGCCCACCTGGATGTGTTCCTATGCGACTTGGTCTAGGTGATCCTGCTGTGTTGGTGGGATTGGACTAGATGATCTTTCAAGGACCCTTCCAATCCCTAATGATTCTATGATTCTGTGATTCACAGCACTTGTTTTGCTGTTCTCATCTCTACCCCCATTCCTGCCTGGCACTGCTTCTCTTCTTCACTGTGTCAGTATGATTCTAGCCAGTAGCTTTGATGTCATCATTCACTTAGTGTGTGCTCTACCTGTGATGATTAGAATAGGGTCTGGGACTGACTTTTACACTTTAAAGAGGATGGTGATGGCGAAGGGGTGCAGATGCAGGGCAAGATGGAAGCCCCAGTGACCTCTAGAGTGTCCTTGGTCCTGCTGTGTCTCTTCCTCTGAAACTAAGGCTTGAACACACAGATTACTGATTGTCTGCTGCCCTGAAGAAACTGTTAGTGATGATAAGTTTGTGACTCCAAAGTCTCTCAGTATAAGATCTGTACACACCATAGCTATAGACACTGAAGTGTTTGTCGTTGGCCTGGAGAGGAAGGTGTGGAGAGTAATTTATGAGAGCCTCTGTCAACCTTTAATATTACCAGAGCACAGGAGATGTGTCTTGAAGCTCAGAGAGAAAATTCTGAATTGGAGATGTCACCTTGCACTTAATGTGTCCTGTTTTTCCCAGGCACTGGGATGTCTCCTATTAACATGTGATAGATAGAACAGATGGGCTGCAATGCTTGAGCAGGGAAATGGGTTACAGAAAGGCTCTCGGTGTTGCTTTAACACTACCCCTCAGCTGTTTGCTTGTGAAGGGTATTGAGTCTTTGTCATTGCACCATGTTCTACACTGCTGGAGAAAGGGCACCCACTACTATGTGGTCTTTGCACTAGGAAAATATTGTAGCCCTCATAAATAACAACAAAACGAGCTGTCACCTGGGGTTTTCTTGAAAGTTTGCAACAGATGAAGATGGCTGGAAGCACAGCATCCACTTCCTAAAATCACTGCCCCCGTGTCGTGGTGTGATTGTAGTCCCGTTCTGTAGCCCTGGATCGGTAACGGCATCTGGGATGCTGCAAAGTTTAATTATACATTTGACAAAGTGTAAGACAATTTAAGGGTTTTTTTTTATTCTGAGTAGCACTGTTCAAACCACAAGGTCCCTAGGAAGAATTTAAGTAGCACCCCACCATCTCACACTTGAACTGATGTTTGAGGTAGATCAGCTTTGCTACCTCACCCTTGCTCCTAGTGCTACCAGGCAAATTCCTGTTGTTGGCCACAGCAGAGTTGGAAAAGGAAGCAGGGAAGAGAGGAACTTCCCTTGCTTCCCCCATCCAACTCCTTTCCCCAGTTTCCCAGGCAGTTTTTGTGATTAAACTCCATGATATCCCCTGTGCACACAAACCGGGCAGCATTTTGCATCCTCCTGTTAACGAGGATAGCAGAAAGCTTAAAGTCAACCCCAGAGCCATGGAAAGAGGCTGTGAGCAGCAGCTGTTCTTAAAGGTGGTGGCTCAGTGCTATCCCTTTCCTGCACGTGGAGAGCTCAGGAGCCGTTTACTCTGCCTGCCGGTCTGTTGGCAGCGTGCGGGTTTCTCTCACATCACCAGGAATGTTTTGGCAGGTTTCCCTTTGAATTTAATAAGAGGCAATTTTAACTTGTGCTTTTAGTGACTCCTTCGCAATGCCGCCAAGCTTGGACTCAGACCATCAAATGTGTGGCCCAGTAGAGGGAGCAGCATCTATCCCGATCTGTGGACTCTCTACATTTGCAGAAAGCCTTCTCTAGCCAGAGAAATCCTCAAGTATTTCCCTGCAAACCCATAGGTGGGTCAGCTGATGTTAGCAAGCCCCTGAGCCACACAGCCACACTGCTCAGGAAAGGGGCATCCAGCCTACCACAGCCTGCACACATGTGCCTGGTGCAGGCAGTGGGGAAGGGAACCTGCTGCTGGGGTCCACTGCTTAGAAGTCTTTCTTTAACTTCTGCTAATTTAAAGTATATAGAATATATTATTTAAATAATACATGATCATTATTAAGAACACCATTTAAAGCCATTCAGCAAGACCTGGATAGGCTGGAGAGCTGGGTAGAGAACAATCTAACAAGGGTAAGTGTAGAGTCTTGCATCTGGGCAAGAACAACCCCAGGTACCAGTATAAGCTGGGGACTGACCTGTTGCACAGTAGTGTAGGAGAGAGGGATCTGGGGGTCGTGGTGGACAGCAGGATGACTATGAGCCAGCAATGTGCTCTTGTGGCCAAGAGGGCCAACAGCATCCTGGGGTGGATCAGAACGGGGTGGTTAGCAGATTGACAGAGGTTCTTTTCCCCCTCTACTCTGCCCTGGTGAGACCACACCTGGAGTATTGTGTCCAGTTCTGGGCTCCTCGGTTCAAGAGGGATGTGAAGCTGCTGGAGAGGGTCCAGTGAAGGGCAATGAAGATGATGAAGGAAGTGGAGCACCTCCCTTATGAGGAGAGGCTGAGGGAGCTGGGTTTCTTGAGCTTGGAAAAGAGTAGATTGAGGCGTGACCTCATTAAAGTCTATAAATATGTGAGGGGTGGGTGTCATGAGGATGGAGCCAGGCTCTTCTCATTGTCATCTAGTGACAGGACAAGGGGCAATGGTTGTAAGCTGGAACATAGAAGGTTCCACATCAACCTGAGAAGGAACTTCTTCCCAGTGAGGGTGACGGAGCACTGGAACAGGCTGCCCAGGGAGGTTGTGGAGTCTCCATCACTGGAGATGTTCACGGCCCGCCTGGATGTGTTTCTATGTGACTTGGTCTAGGTGATCCTGCTTTGGCAGGGAGATTGGACTAGATGGTCTTTCAAGGTCCCTTCCAGTCCGTAATGATTCTATGATTCTAATATGTAGTGATTACTAATAGTAGTAATTAATATAGTGAGTAATTTCACAGAATCGCAGAACATCTTTGATTGGAATAGACAGTGAAGATCGTGAAGTCCAGCCTTCAGCTCTCACTGCCATGTCACCACTAACCATGTCCCTAAGCACCAGGGTCACACGTTATTCAAGTACCTCCAAGGATGGTGATGCTGAAAGGTTTTTCTGCTCAGAGGCTGGGCTTGCTCACTTGAGGTCGGATCAGCTCCCAGACAGCAGATGACATTAGTATTAGTGGAGTAGAAAAGTTGAAGTGTCAATGCCGGAAGACAACCTATCGCTTTGTGACTACATTGGCGCACACCTGCCTTTCACCAGCTCGGTTGTGACTGCACAATCCCACCCAGGGGGTGATTCTCTAATTAGTTTGAGGAAGTTTATAAAAGCCCTTAGTGCGCGTTCAGAATGTAGCTCCCTGTATTTGCTAAGTAGGAAAACTAAACACAGCATCATGTTCATGTAAAGCGCTCTGGCCACAGCGGCACGAGTCCACTGGTCCCAAAATCATTAGCGCTGCTATGTGCAGGTTATCTCAGACTTTGACACCCAGAATTCACAGGCATCCAGAATTCTCAGAATGTTACAGGTTGGAAGAGACCTCAAAAGATCATCTAAGTCCAAATGCCTTGCTGGAGCAGGGTAAGCCTGCAGCACCTAGGGTAGCCAGACTGTCTCAAGAGATGAGGTCCTACATGGGGCTCAAAACCATGACCCTGCGATTCAGAGTCCCGTACTCTACCAGCTGAGGCAGCCAGGTGTCCCACATGATTTTCTTTCTTTTTATTTTAATTTAAACTAATAGAATTTATTATCAAAGATGACATTTCTCCCTTAAAAATCTATGTCATGGTGAACTACAAAGATTTGCTCCCTCGCATTGTTTTCACGGTTTTAATTTCAAGAAATTGTTTGCACTGAAGTTCAGGTCCACCCCAGGTTTTCAGACTTTCATTGCTTTGAAGTGGCAAGGAGGGAGTAGGTTTTTTTCTAAGTCTGTTTTGAAAGGAAAGTCTCTTTTTCTCTAAATGATGAGAAAATAAAAGGTACAATTAAAAATCCCACCCACACCAAACACGGCACAACATCTTAAAGCCTCCTGCTAGGTTCAACTGTCTTCACATTAGCCCTCAGGGGACAGGCCCTGCTCTGACTTGCTCCTTTCTAACTCCAGAGCGATTTGAACAAGAGCTCCTCTGCAAACTCTAGTAAACAAGCTAATTAATCAGTGAACTAAATGTGAGGAGTTGTTACTAATTTGTTTTATTTCAGCCTAAATACATACATAAAGTTAAAATCACTGGAGCAGGATAGTTAATGGGAAAACTTATAGGGAAGCTGGGCGATGCTTCTATTTGTGCTCAGGAGGAATAATTCAGAAGCAATTAACACCAGAGGCACGCGGGTTAAATGAGATACATGGGCTGAATTAACTTTTGAAATGGGTGTAAGCAGGAACACATGAGGTTCCATATAGATATCAGAAGGAACTTTTTCACAGTGAGGGTGATGGAGCATTGGAACAGGCTGCCCAGGGGGGTCGTGGAGTCTCCTTCACTGGAGACATGTGAAACCTGCCTGGATGTGTTCCTGTGTGACTTAGTCTAGGTGATCCTGCTGTGGCAGGGGATTTGGACTAGATGATCTTTCAAAGTCCCTTCCAATCCCTAATGATTCTATGATTCTATGAAATCACTAGGAACAGAGTATGGAAAAAATCCGTGCTATGTCAATTCCAAGGACCATGGGAGGGTTAACCCACCTCTGAAGGAAATGTCACCTCGATCAACGCTTTTCCGAAGCGCTGCATATTCTGATTTTGTTTAAGCATTTTCTTCAGACAAATAAATTTTGGTTGAAAATCTTCCAGCTTGTGCTTTGTGTTCCTAGGGTTTTTTTCCTTCTTAGTTTTTTAAGCACAACTTTTGCCCACTCTGGTAATTGGAATAGAAGTGAGCGTGCGTTATTCTTCTGGCAGTCATATCCCCTCTGGTGGCTTTCTTCTAGGTAACAAGGCAACGCAGTGGTGTGAATTAGAAGGCTACACACAGGCACATCAGGTGGCTCTGATGTTTTGCAGAAGCGGCAGTTAACTGCCATTGTGACATCAAGACTGAACGTGAATATGTGTGTGCATCCACTTAAAGGCATGTTCTGTCCCATCTGCAAGGGATCACAGACTCATCAGGGATTGGAAGGGACCTCTAAAGATTATCTAGTCCAATCCCACTGCCAGAGCACTCCAGCCTTTTTCTATAGCATCTGATAGAAAATACCTTTGTTCACACGACAGGGAGTGGGCTCTTGGTTTTCCTCTCTCCTGATACTTCTGTTTGCAGTCATTTAGAATCTGAGTCGTGTGAGATGCAATCTTGGGTGACATCCATGTGTGAGCATGCTTTATTTCTTCAGCTGTGGTGCTTTACGTGCTTGAAAGCTCCGTGGAGCTACCGCGTGGAAAATGTGCGGTTATTCGTAACAGTCTGAGATAGATCAAAATATTCGTTCACGGCAGGTATCAGAGCACTAGCTCAACACAGGGATTTTTCAGGGTGCTGCATGCATGGAATCTTGTCCTTTACAAGTACAGAAGCTGGGTTTTGTGGGGGGTTGTTTGTTCATAGAATCATAGAATCACAGAATCATAGAATCATTAGAGATTGGAAGGGACCTCAAAAGATCATCTAGTCCAACGCCCCTGCCACCGCAGGATCCTCTAGACCAAGTTGCACAGGAACACATGCACAAGGCTTGCTGCCCTAGGGTTCAGACTGTGTGTGATGCCACAGATGCAGCAGACAAAAGCTGGGAAGTTCAGCTAGGTGCTAAACACAAACTAGAAAGCTAATAAGCATCACCAGGCTCCCTGCTCACTCGAGGAGATGTTGGGCCTTTAGCAGAAACAAGCACTGTTCCTGGGAGAGTTGTGGCTGTTATTTGCTGTCTGTACATTTAGAAAACCACTGGGATGATGAAAACAGCTTTGTGAAAATACAACTGCAAGCCTTGTTCTCTGTCATGCAATTGCTGGGTGCTTCCTACTGCACTGACACACAGTACAAACACTCACACTGAAGTGAACTGAAGGACACAAATGGAAATAAAAGTCTTGGAGTAACTTAGTGATGAGAACTGTCATCTGGAGCCTACAGGCTAAGCACTGGAGACAGTGTGAATCTTCAAAGCCTAGAACAAGCAAAAATTGCATGGGAGAAGCTGCTGAGGTAGGATAACAGCAAATCACGTAGTTCAGGCAATGACTAGCATGCGAGCGTTTGCACATAAATTCTTCACATTGAGACAGAAAATAGTAAGGACATCACAGGGGGAAGCAATGCAGCCCAGGAGAAAAGACTCAAAACCCAGTTTCCTCATGTGTTCCTTTGGTAGCAGAGGGAGCAAGCTGTCTCATGCATGTGTGCATGCACACTGCTTGTAGTGGTAGGAGAAGACTGACATGATCCCCTGTGACTTCTCTCTTCATCCATACTGTTGTCCATGAGGGAAACAGCTCGTGGCTCCTCTCTCTATGAGCTGATACACCCCTTCTTTATTAAGCACAAAAGACAACTGAAAGCTTGACAGCAATTCCTTATGAAAAGAGGTTGGGCAACTAACTCATAATGCAAACCGTTTTTCCCCCCTTCGTCATCTTATTCTAAACCTATTTCACCTTTACAAGGGCATTAGACTCTGACACGCGTGTGTATCATAGAATCATTAGGCATTGGAAGGGACCTCAAAAGATCATCTAGCCCAATCCCCCTGCCACAGCAGGATTACCTAGACCAAGTCGCACAGGAACACATCCAGGCGGGTTTTAAACAACACCTTCCAGAGAAGGAGACTCCACAACTCCCCTGGGTGTATCCTTCATTTTCCCCCATTTCACTCCCTCCAAGCTCCGTTAAAAGCCTAGGAAGCATTACTTTAACAGTGTGATGACAGTTTAATTAGATCAAGACTGCAGCGAAAGGGGAGCATTTGGACCGTAGGCAGTTGTTGATTAGAGTTGGGATGTTTGCTGCTCAGTCTTCTTCCAGCCCACCTACTTAAGGGCAGATCGGGGCAGCTGTTGGTACTTGCATCTGATTTTCCCTACAGGTACTAAGTCCTTTACAACAGCTTGTGGCTGACCTGTTGTGGTGGGGTTACAGTATTGGTCTTTTCCCCCTTGCTTTCCACCTCTGATGCTGAGGTTTGCACTCAGCACTATCTGCATGAGCAGCAAAGCAAAACAATGCAGGTACTTCACAGCCATCATTCTAGACTCCCAAACTTCTTAGCGAAACTCCCACGGACTTCAGGGAGACAAGCTGTCACCTTCAGCTTTTCATGAAAGAAAGAAGAAGTCTTAAATGAGGAGGGCTCTGTTTTAAGAACACGTATTCTGGTATGAACAAAGTGCCTTTCCCCACAATGGCCATGACTACTTATTATTGCAGCCTTCCTTGCACCATATCTGTTTCACAGCTCTATAGAGTATGACAGAGCTGCTGTAGGTAACGCAGAGTCTAGGCACTTGGACTCACACTTCTCCATGCCTCAGGTTTTCATGAGTACCAAGAAATAAACAACCCCACTTGTTTTTCAGCACTAATTTATGTACGCAGGCAACAGTGGTTCCAGTGTGCGTGCTCAGGAGTTCTAAGTGGGGGCCCTTTCATTGACCTTCTTCAAAGATGTTGTGAACTCAGGTTAGTTTTCACCTGGCTGTACAACAATGCCTTTGAGACCACATCTGGAGCATTGTGTCCTGTTCTGGGCCCCTCAGTTCAGGAGGGATGTGAAGCTGCTGAAGGGAGTCCAGCGTAGAGCAATGAGGATGATGAAGGAGGTGGAGCACCTCCCCTATGAGGAAAGGCTGAGGGAGGTTGAGCTTGGAGGAGACTGAGGGGTGACCTCATTGATGTCTACAAATATGTGAAGGGTGGGTGTGAGGAGGATGGAGCCAGGCTCTTCTCAATGTCATCTAATGATAGGACAAGCGGCAATGGGTGCGAGCTGGAACGTACAAGGTTCCATATAAATATCAGAAGGGACATCTTCACAGTGAGGGTGACAGAGCATTGGAACAGGCTGCCCAGGGGAGTTGTGGAGTCTCCTTCACTGGAGATGGTTAAAACCTGCCTGGATGTGTTCCTGTGCAACTTGGTCTGCTGTGTTGGTGGGATTGGATCAGATGATCTTTCAAGTTCCCTTCCAATCCCTATTGATTCTAAGATTCTATGATTTAAGAAAGGGGAATGATAGAGCAGCTTGGTGGGCACCTGGCAGGTAGCCTAAGTCAAACAACTGCAATTTAATCATTGGTGTAGCCAGTTCCGGTGGGACTATCCACATTAGTCCATTGAAGTGCTATAGAAGTGCATCAGTCCATAGAGATTTCTCAGTCAACATTAGTTCTTCCCTGAGCAAAGACAAATTGAATTTAATTAATTCTTGTAGGCCACATTAAGACTGCTAGAACTGAAAGGAGGATATGGCCAATTGAACCCCTGTGATTGATCCTTTTTGCCTTAATGCTCTTGTTTTTATGAAGTTTCCTAGCAGAAAACCCAGCATCACTTCACCTTTAACAGCAGCTGTTTTTTAAACTCCAAAAAATAGGGCATCATGTGAGAACTTTTAGTTTAGTAGTGTGCACATGAGTGCTGTGGAGGTATCGAACATCAAGTAGTTGGCATTTGTCACCTCTCTACCACTGCAAGTCACAGAATCATAGAAACTTTGCAGTTGAAAGAGATAAAATCCAACCATCAACCCCATGCCACCACACGCCCTAGACTATGCTTCCATGTGCCACAGCTACACACTTTTTGGACATCTCCAGGGATGGTGACTCAACCACCTCTCTGGGCAGCCTGTTCCAATCCCTGACCACTCTTTTAGTGAAGAAATTTTTCCTCATGTCCAGTCCGAACCTCCTCCTGTCCAACTTGAGGCCATTGCCTCTCATTCTATTGCTAGTGACTTGGGAGAAGAGACCAACCTCCACCTCTCTACAACCTCCCTTCAGGTAGTTGTAAAAGGTAATAAGTCACCTATGAATAAGCTTTCTTGTAACTGAGCTAATGATAAATCTGCAACTCTGAAAGAACAACTTCCTATCTTTAGGCTTCAGCTACACCTCTCTTTTGTGTGCATAGCCTAGTCATGGAAGGCTGTCGTTGAACTGCAATGCAAAACAGGAAAGCTTTCTTGCCTACATTTTCTATAAATACCTTTTGGAGGAGCTTAAGGGGTTTAACTGTCTGGATTGTTATGAAGCCCTCAGTGTGATGCTTTGCTAAAGTATTTGTTTATTCCCCGTTCAACATCTGTCTTCTGCCTTCAAAAGAGACCTCCTGAAAGGTCTATCCTCTTTGATGAGGCTGCTTTTTTTGTATAACCCCATTGCTCTATGGTCTCCACAAGGCAAGAAGAAGGAGAAATAAGTGCATGGAAATTACCTTGTTGGATATACAAAGGCACAGATGAACCCACAGGTTTTCTTTAGCAAACTTGCAAAGGAAGGGATTTTAGCTGTAATTATACTGTAAATTCCCAGACTGGGTCAGACCTGTCCCATCTCCCCATCTCAGACAGTGGTCATAATCGGAACTATGTGATGATAATACAAGAAAATACACAGCAAAAATGTTATGAAGTAACTTGCTCCTGGGAAAAGTTTTGTCATGGGTTAGGAATGAATTCTTACCATCAAACATAACACTTCAAGTGTTTTTTCAAATCCATTTTGTTTGCTTAGGTTACTTTTGTTTTGTTTGATGCCCTGTGTAACCATCTCACACGCTTCTTGCTGGACTGTGGTCCCTTCTAACCCTGACTGACTCTATGACTTGGTCTAAGTGATCCTTCTGTGGTAGAGGGATTGGACTAGATGATCTTTCGAGGTCCCTTCCAATCCCTAATGATTCTATGATCTTATGACTATCCTGTGTCAACTAGTTGTGCAGGCTGGTCACTCAACAGAGTTGTAGTTTCTTGTAGAAGTTCTGATGCACCTCTTTTTCTAACTCTTTGAAGCTCTTTGGAACTTGAGCTGGAGGTGGGAAGGAGTGGACTTCTTGATAACATTAATCCTTTCAGCTTTCCAGGATGTGGAGCTGCTGGAGGGAGTCCAGCATAGGGCAACGCGGATAATGAAGGAAGTGGAGCACCTCCCTTAATGAGGAGAGGCTGAGGGACCTGAGTCTCTTCAGCTTGGAGAAGAGGAGACTGAGGGGTGACCTCACTAATGTCTATAAATATGTGAAGGGTGGATGTCAGGAGGATGGAGCCAGGCTCTTCTCAATGCCATCTAGTGATAGGACAAGGGGCAATGGGTGTGAGCTGGAACATAGGAGTCTCCATATAAATATGAGAAGGAACTTCTTCACAGCGAGGGTGACAGAGCACTGGAAGGGGCTGCCCAGGGCGGGTTGTGGAGTCTCCTTCTCTAGAGATGTTTTGCACCTGCCTGGATATCTTCCTGTGCAACTTGATCTAGGGTATCCTGCTCTGGCAGGGGGATTGGAGTAGACAATCTTGTGAGGTCCCTTCTAGTCCCTGATGCTCTGTGATCCTGTGATACACACATGCAAGCGTATGCACTTTTCTAGAGGGTAGTGGAGTAGTGAAATGCAAACTCTTAATAGGCCAAGAGCAAAACAAATTTGCTTTCATATGTAAGAGAACATTTAAGTGGAGAAAACCACAGCCTACACTGAGCCTCATTTGACACTGGAAAGATAAATATTGGCCGTAGCTTTGATAGCAGTAATGTAATATAGTTAAATTTGCTTGGGTAACCAAACAGAAAATTTCTAAACATAAGTAGAAAATTGCAAAAGAAATACATTAAATTTAATTTTAAATTATCAACTGGCAGCCTTATTCACAGATGATTCACTCTTTTTATCTATTTTAAGTCAGTCAGTTGAAAACCATGGAGTTAATACGGCTCCTTTCTGCAGAAGTACACGGCATTTTCTCTTTGTGGGGAGGGAGCACACTTAGAGTCACGACATTCTTTACGGAACAGAATGTAAAGCTACTTGAGTGTCTAATAGCTTGAGATACTGTTTTGATAGCATGCGGTGCGTGTGCATTGATTCTTACTTTTCCATGTGCTTAACGCTTCATAATGTAAGATAATTTTCAAGGAACTCTTAATTCCAGTGAAGTTGAAATGAAGTAGAATTTCGTCGAACAGGAGCGCTCCTTGGACGGAGGCAGCGAAAAGCAAAGCCTGAATAGTCAGAAATCAGCACCCAGAATGAAATGCCGGCTTTATCAAAAACAGTGGAGAATATGCAATCTAGAAAACAATTCACCCAGTCTTAAAAGGATGATAACACCCATTTATGAAGTTATTCGAGAAGCTAAGCAAGCTGACATCACCAGCTCTTGGGTAATATTCCTCTGTGGCTTTGTTGGGCTTGTTGGAGTTTTTCCCTCCTCATCCTAGAAACTCGCAGCTCAAGTCTTGCGCATGTCTCAAATGCCTTGTGAATACTCTTGTTGACGTGGGACTCGAGTCTCAGCAGGGTTGGCACCTCTGACTAAAAGGAGGTGTGTGTGTGTCGTGTGCTACCCCTCTGGGATCTCCAGAGCAAAGAAGACACAAAGGTCAAATCAACCTTGGCAAACATTGGCCGTTACAGTGGGACTTCCACTGTCACCCGTTGCCATGTGGAGTTCCATGGGATGCTTACAAAGCTGAGCCTAGTTTCTTTCTGCTCATGTTTCACCACTAGAAATGGTGGTTTCTAGTGGTGAAAACATTTCTTTGTTTTCAGGGCAGATGGAAACTAAAAGCGTGATGTGACCCGTAGCCCACGCCAAATTTTGCAAGCCAAATCTTACCTTCTGCAGTAGGATTATGCTGGTATAAAAGGCAGCATAAGTAGGCCCACTGCTAAATCCTTGTAACAAGCCAAAAGCCTAGTAGTCTTCTTGCACATAATTTAGGCAAAAGACTCTTCTGGTTGACAGTGGAAACTGACTGAAGCTTTGTTAATCCTCCCACCAAAAGGAAAGGAAATGTGAAGAAACAGTATGTTGTCTTCCTCCTCATTTACATGTAGAACTCATCATGTTTAAATCTTGGAGAAACCTCCAGGACTGGAGGATGTGGAAACTAGTAGTAATTAAATCACATGAAACAGTGGGATAAAATTGTGATACTCAAAATAGCATTACCCCCATATGGTGTCAGAGCCTTAACTCTTCAGCTGCTTTCTGATGTGATTTACATTAGTTTAGATCCTTCAAGCACCACAGCTAGCACCCTCAGGCCCCAGTAGTGGTCATGTGTTGAAAAGCTTAGACAGATTTGGGTTGCCAGCTCAAGACCAAGGAAGTATAAGTCATAGAATCATAGAATCAGTAGGGATTGGAAGGGACCTCGAAAGATCATCTAGTCAAATCCCCCTGTCACAGCAGGATCACCTAGACCAAGTCACACAGGAACATATCCAGGCGGGTCTTAAACATCTCCAGTGAAGGAGATTCCACAACTCCCTGATCAGCCTGTTCCAGTGCTCTGTCACCCTCACTGGGAAGAAGTTCCTTCTCATATTTATATGGAATCTTCTATGTTCCAGCTCACACCCATTGTCCCTTGTCCTATCACTAGATGACACTGAGAAGAGCCTGGCTCCATCCTCCCAACATCCACCCTTTATAGACATATTTATAGACATTAGTGAGGTCACCCCTCAGTCTCATCTTCTCCAAGCTGAAGAGACCCAGCTCCCTCAGCCTCTCCTCATTAAGGGAGGTGCTCAACTTCCTTCATCATCCTTGTTGCTCTACACTGGACTCCTTCCAGCAGCTCCACATCCCCCTTCAATGGAGGGGTCAAGAACTGGACACAATACTCCAGATGTGGTCTCAACAGGGCAGAGTAGAGGGGTACAAGAACCTCTCTTCATCTGCTAACTACCCCTCTTCTGATCCACCCCAGGATGCTGTTGGCCCTCTTGGCCACAAGAGCACATTGCTGGCTCATGGTCATCCTGCTGTCCCTCAGGACCCCCAGGTCCCTTTCTCCTGCACTGCTTTTCAGCAGGTCAGTCCCCAGCTTATACTGGTACCTGGGGTTGTTCTTACCCAGATGCAAGACTCTACACAAGTCCTGCATCTCTCTCGTGTTTTCTTACAACATCTTTGTTTGTCTGAACTGCCTCGTGTCTGAACAGGAGAGCGCGCATAAACTTTCAGCAAAGCTTTAGAGAAACATAGGAAGAATATTTTTTTGTTTTCAGGGCAGATGGAATCTAAAAGCCTGATGTGACCTGCAGCCCATGCATGCTTCCCCACGCCTCCTCCCTTTGGTCCAGATTCACTTATCAAAGAGAGAGGGGTGGCTCATCCACCTACTAATGCTCTGTGCTGAAGGCAAGTTGGCCATGGTGTGCAGATGTTATTTGAAAGGCTGTGTTTCTGCAATTAACAATACACTCTAATGTGCATAATCTGAGCATCAGGATTGATTTAACATCAGTGTGGGAACCGTAGCTTTCACTTTTCATGAATGATGTGTGTTTGAATTCTGAACGTTGATGCTGTACTAATGTAGGCATTTGCATCTGGTGGCACAGCTAAGCTGAATAAGCCTGACACCTCCCAAACTTTTTAAGAACATGTAAGCAGAATTTGCCTACTAGTTGTACTTCCTTTTGAAAGATATTTGGTTTAGCACATTACTAGTATTTCTACTTAGAATCATAGAATAGAATCATTAGGGATCAGAAGGGACCTTGAAAGATCATCTAGTCCAATCCCCTGCCACAGCAGGATCACCTAGACCAAGTCACACAGGAACATATCCAGGTAGGTCTTAAATGTCTCCAGTGAAGGAGACTCCACAACCCCCTGGTCAGCCTGTTCGTGTTCTGTCACCCTCACTGTGAAGAAGTTCCTTCTCATATTTATATGGAACCTCCTGTGTTCTAGCTCACACCCATTGTCCCTCATCCTATCACTAGATGACATTGAGAAGAGCCTGGCTCCATCCTCTTGACACCCACCCCTCATCAAAGGGTAATTATTAATATATAATATTTAAATGACAAGGCGTGTCCAAAGAAGGGCAGCAAAGCTCATGAAGGGTCTGGAGCATATGTCCTGTGAAGAGCAGCTGAGGGAACTGAGGTTGTTGCCCCATGTCCTATCACCAGATGACATGGAGAAGAGCCTGGCTCCCCGGAAAGTATAGATCTAAGCATTTCTGCCTTTATCTGAAGCTACTCTGGTCTTGTCCTTAGAAAGTCAATATCAACAACTTCTTTAAAAAATAGTAGTAGATTTTAATGTCTTTAAAAGTGACTTTGATTATTAAAAATGATTTTTGATGATAGAATAAAAACTTCTTTCTCATGGAAAGTAGCCTTTACATTTCAAAATTTAAAAGCTGATTCTAGTCAATTCTAGTTGTATGCTTTTGACAGACTTCTATAATGCTACCTTACTGTGTACAAATATGGGTTTCTTTTTAACTGCATAACCATGTTGAACATCAAATCTTTCACAACAAAAAGAGAGATACCGAGGTGTAAAATGGAAGAATAAAAATAGAGCTCTCAAAGGAACGTCAAACATTTCAGCCTGAAGGTTAAGTATGGCCATAAAAAAGCATACAATTGAAATTGAAAGGAGGAGTGTACCGAGTTTCCCTGAAGTAATAAACTAATTAATTATAGATAAAGGTGAACGTAACAGCCATCATAAATACATCTGCTTCTTCCGTACAATTGCTTCTAAAAATAATTAAAGTAGGGTTTCTTGAGTTCCAGACACATGTTTTCACTAGTCTGGTGGGTTTAGAAATGCAGAGGTACCAGAACTGCTTGGGGAGGTGGGAGACGGGAAGAATCATAGAATCATATGTTCATAGAATCATTAGGGATTGGAAGGGACCTCGGGAGAGTCCCTTTTGCTCCAGATACTCTGACAAGGCCAGTCACTTTTATGCTTCAGCTACACACTTCAAACTCCAGTAAGAGAATTGGTCAGCCATAAGGTTCATAAGGTTCATAAGGTTCATGAGATTCTCAAAGATCAGATCTACCTCTGGAAGTACGTAAGTCAATATAAATTAACCCTTTTAAAGTACAACATAGAAGACTTCTTTTGAATTACCACTGTCACATTTCCTCTCCTGTTGCATTTCAGGAGCTAGTTTTCCCAAGGCTGGGAGGATATATAGTTGCTGTTGATTGACTAGGAAAGATACAGTGTGAGGAAGACAAAGTGAAAATACAAAATCAAGAGAAAAAACCAAACCAAATCAAAAGCAACTAAAAGGGCAGTGGTGTCACAGGCCAGAGGAGCCACCAAAAATGGCAACTATCTGCAACCTCTTCACCAAAAGGCTTTGTTTTGCGAACACTAGTGTGTGAAGGATTTGTACATGGCCAGTGTCAGGGAATAGACAATAACTAGGAATGCGCGAAGGAGCCGAATCTTCAGGGTCCAGTATTTTTTTAATGAGAAAATCTAGAACAAGAACCGTTATTTTACATTTCTCACTTACTGAGTCAAGATCCCAGGAGCTATGAAAGGCAATCATACTGTTCTCAAGTGATTGGAAATGCTGTTATAAGGTAAAATGAAGAAAACCTACTTTCCATTACTTTTTCCACAGCCTTTTCCCTGTCTGGACAGATGTTCTGATCCCTAATGATTCTGTGATTCCTTGTCAGATTCTTAAAAAATACATGGACCACAGCACAAGCGCACCGTGGTCAGTGCTAAGGAGGGGTTTTAGTATAAGTATTAGTCCAAGGCAAGAACAGGGACAGGCAAACTCTTAGTCTACATAAGATATAAGCAGCTTGCCCGCAAAAGTTAAGCAGGGGGATACCTGAAAACCGAGAGCTGAGGTAAAGAAAACATTCTATGCATGGTAGCTCGTGTAGATGGTGCAGAGCACAATAGTGCTCAGAGGTTATCACAGCCTTTTGAAAGAAGAAAAGGCAAAGGCAGAATGTGGGCGAAAATGGGGCTCTGAATCTCAGTTAAAGGACCTTGAAAATCCTTTGACGCTCATACAGAGGAACAGCCCAAAGAGGTCCAGATGTGTTAGAAACCACAAATCATTCTGGTCCCATGGCTCCTTGGGATTTTAATCTGAGGCTAAAACCCCCTTCCCACGGCTGCCTGGAACGTGGAGTTTGGCACAGTGGAACCCATTGTTTTAGCTACAGAGTCGATACTGTGAGATCCTACCTTTGCAAAATGCTGTCTCAGGTTTTTAAATTCTCATCTCAGCCATCTCAGCCCACCTTTGCAAAATGAAAGAGCTAAGCCACACGATGTTGTCACATAGGTTCCGGCCCCGCCACTCCCCCCTTATAATTCTTACATATCTGGGGTGTCAGTGATGATGCCCTGTTGAGTTTTCTGTTTAGCATCTGTACAAATAGCTTGGGTTTCATCTAATTCTTAGAACCACAGAACATTAGGGATTGGAAGGCACCTCAAAAGACCATCCAGTCTGATCCCCCTGCTAGAGCATGATACCTTCACAAGAAGGCAGGTATTGACATGTCAGAAAACAAGCCTCCTTTCATAGCGCTTATCAGATTTAATCTTAAAATGCCCAGGAACAGGTGGCATGGAACATTAATTTCCCTACTGAGAAACTGTGGCTCCGAGCCAGCAACGTGCTCTTGTGGCCAAGAGGGCCAATAGCATACTGGGCTGGATCAGAACGGGGGTGGTTAGCAGATTGAGGGAGGTTCTTCTTCTCCCTCTACTCAGCACTAGTGAGATCACATCTGGAATATTATGTCCAGTTCTGGGCCACTCCATTCAAGAAGGACATGGAGCTGCTGGAGAGAGTCCAGCACAGAGCAATTGGGATGATGAAAAAAGTGGAGCACCTCCCTTATGAGGAAAGTCTGAGGGAGCTGTGTCTCTTTAGCTTAGAGGAGACTGAGGGGTTACCTCATTAATGTTAAACAATATATGAAAGATGGGTGTGAGGATGGAGCCAGGCTCTTCTCAGTGTCATCTAATGATAGGACAAAGGGTAATGGGTGTCAGCTGGAACATGGGAGGTTCCACGTCGATATGAAAAGGAACTTCTTCATGGTGAGGGTGACAGAGAACTGGAATGGGCTGCCCAGGAGGGTTGTGGAGTCTTCACTGGAGACATTTAAGACCTGCCTGGATGTGTTCCTGTGTGACTTGGTCTAGGTGATCCTGCTGTGGGTTCTCACAACAAAAAAAAAGTTGAAACCTGAATTACCTGCTTAGGGCATAAGGAGACAGTGCTCCCATTTTGTTACTGCCACAGGAATGGAGCAGAAATAAGGACTACATTCAGCGATGAACCTGAATATATGGTTTTAAAGGGTTTTGATTGTGAAATGGCAAAGCGAGAAGATATTATCACAGGTTTTTCTCAGGGGGAGCCTACAGTCTTCTTTACTCCCTGTGCTAGAGCAGGACCACTTAAACCAAGTCACACAGGATCATATCCAGGCAGGTTTTAAACATCTCTACAGAAGGAAACTCCACAACCCCCTGGTCAGCCCATTCCAGTTCTCTGTCACCCTCACCGTGAAGAAGTTCCTTTTCATATTTATGTGGAACGTCCCATGTTCCAGCTCACACCCATTGCCCTTTGTCCTATAATTAGATGACACTGAGAAGAGCCTGGCTCCATCCTCCTGACATCTATCCTTCACATATTTATGAACATTAATAAGGTCACCCCTCAGTGTCCTCCAAGCTAAAGAGATCTAGCTCCCTCAGCCCTTCCTCATCAGGATGATGTTCCACTTCCTTCATCATCTTTGTGGTTCTGCACTGGACTCTCTCCAGCAGTTCTGTGTCCTTCTGGAACTGAGGGGCCCAGAACTGGACACAATATTGCAGATGTGGTCTCACCAAGGCAGAGTAGAGGGGGAGAAGAACTGTTCTCCATCTGCTTACCACCTGCTTTTTGATCCACCCCAGGATGCCATTTGGCTTCTTGGCCATAAGAGCACACTGCTGGTTCACAGTCTTCCTGCTGTCCACCAGGTCCCCCAGGTCCCTTTCTCCTACACTGCTTTCCAACAAGTCAATCCCCACTTTTGTTTTGTCTTTTCTCCATCAGTACAGCTGCTTTAACTGTCTTTTCTAAGTGTAAGGAACTCTTCCTTCTTAAAAAAAAAAGCAAGGATTGTTGTTTAATGGCTACCTGCAGTCTGATTCAAGGCTGGTTAGATCAATCCCCTATTGTTCATGCAAGAGCCTTACTATATATATCACAATGTGTCTCCTGCTAAGGACTCTAGATTCAAGAAAATAAGTTACGAATAGAAAATAGGAGTATCTCTGAATTTTTCCCTACTCATGAAAGGTTGGTTCACCTGGCTTTTCTTTTCCTGTAAAGTACAGTTGTTTTCCAGTTTCTTCAAGAGCAGGATGATATGCCAATAATTTGGCATAATCTGTGTCCTAGAAGAGCCTGTGTGGGCTCTGAAGACTTAAAAGCACAGACTAAAGGCAGACTCTCATTACCCCCTGCACTGGGTAATATTTTACACTCTAGGTAGTCACAATGAAACCACTTTTATTCCAGAGTAAAGAGAACAATGTGAAGAAAAGTCCTCATGCAGCTGCACAGAGAAGGGTAAGGTTGATGATGGACCAACATGTATCCGGCCAAGCACCACACCATCAGATTGTCAGCAGGGTGGGAGAATCACTATTTGCACTTTGTCTGAAGTCCAGGTGCCCAGCTACATCCCCGAATGGCCAGCTGCACAGCATTAAAGAATGATATCCATCATGTCTGTAAACGTTTCTGTTCAACAGAGACCTGCAGTTTGGCCATGTACTTGCACCTTCTACAAATCACTCTAGTGCCATGACTTTTTGAATTTGATGTTGTATTGGGGAGCATGGTTCAGTGGTTATGATGGGGCTAGGAAAATGTTGGGCTTAATGACCTTAAAGGTCTTTTCCAGCCAAAACTATTCTAATGATTGTAATACATGTCTATAAATGTATGTGCATATACATATGGGGAAGGACTACCCTGGTTGCATGGAGGGGGGACAGGGAGAGATAGAGCAGAAAACCTGCTGAAAGTTCTTGCTTATCTCAAGAGTCCTAGCAACTAAGAAATGCAGGTATTAATATTAGAAAAGTGTGGGCACACACAAATCAGTATTTCGGCATGATCTCAAGGTGTTAATCTGATCTCTGGAATATCGTGTCCAGTTCTGAGCCCCTCAGTTCAAGAACGACACAGAACTGCTGGAGACAGTCTAGTGCAGAGCCACAAAGATGGTGAAGGTTGTGGAACATCTCCCTGTTGAGGAAAGGCTTGGAGAAATACACTGAGGAGTGATCTCATTAATGTTTATAAATATGTGAAGGGTGGTTGTCAGGAGGATGGAACCAGGCTCTGCTCAGTGTCATCTGATGATAGGACAAGGCGCAATGGGTGTAAGCAGGAACATAGGAGGTTCCATGTCAATATGAGAAGGAACTTCTTTACAGTGAGGGTGACAGAGCACTGGAACAGGCTGCCATGGGGAGTTGTGGAGTCTCCTTCTCTGGAGATGTTTCAAACCTGTCTGGAGATGTTCCTGTGTGTGACTTGGTTTAGGTGATCCTAGGCAGGGAGATTGGACTAGATGATCTTCTGAGGTCCCTTCCAATCCTTAACTTTCTGTGATTCCCCTTCCACTTCCCCACCAAAACAGTATAAAAGAGGAAAAGATGTTTAAAACCCACCTGGATGTGTTCCTGTGTGACTTGGTCTAGGTGGTCCTGCTGTGTTGGTGGGATTGGACTAGATTATCTTTTGAGGTCTCCTCCAATCCCTGGTGATTCTATGATTCCGTGATCCTGTTATTCATTCAAGGGACTTCAACATCCAATAAACTTTTTTTTTCTTGCAAGAATCCTTGAAAAACACATTTTGTTTGACCAAATGTAATCAGCCTTCTGACAAGGACAAAACCCTGAATGACAGAACACACATTTTGTGTTTTATGCAGTAAACAAAGAATCAATTTCTCAGCGAGAAGTGTTTCATGAAAAAATCCAACCTGATTGTCTGCTACAGCAATTATTACTGAAAACACAGAAAAAAAAAGAAGTCCCACCTACAATTTATTGAAACGGGGATATGGTGTTGAGCTTGAGAAGAAAAACAAAACTGAGAGTTAGAATTATTTCATAGCAAAAGAAATCCTTAAAAACAACGCACGTGTCAGTATCAATGGAGTCATCACTGAACACTACAGGTAAAAGAAACACAGTGCATCTGGCACATCTCATAAAGGACAGATCTCTGTGGTGGCCCATATATATCTATTTTTTTTTATGAAGCAGAATCATGAAATCAGCCAGCAAAAAGTATTTGGTAAATGTGGCATCGTTTCACTTTTTGTTCATGGACCCCCATTTTAAAAATATAAACTAATTCACAAACTTTGAAGTTTGAGTTACGGGTAATACACAAGCCAGGCCTTTGACATCACTTGTTAGAAGGAAATTAGCTCTCACTGACAGTGTTTTGTTGTCCTGAAACTTTTCTTCAAGACAATTTTTCTGATTAAGCCTTGTAACAATCTCCTAAATAAATCTGTGTAGGATGGGTGTCATGAGAATGGAGCCAGACTCTTCTCAGTGTCTTTGAATGATAGGACAAGGGGCAATGGGTGTCAGATGGAACATAGGAGGTTCCACATCAGTGTGAGAAGAAAGTTCTTCCCAGTGAGGGTGACAGAGCACTGGAAGGGGCTGCCCAGGGCCGTTGTGGAGTCTCCTTCACTGGAGATGTTTAAAACCTGCCTTGCTAAGTTCCTGTGCAACTTGGTCCAGGTGATCCTGCTGTGGCAGGGGGATTGGACTGGATGATCTTTCAATGTCCCTTCCAATCCCTGATGTTCTGTGATTTAGTAATTCTGTGAAATGCTATGATTTTCTGATTTTATGGTTTGTTTCTTTATCACTGTTCTTAAAATATTCACTGACCAGGTAAGTAAGGTGAAACACGACTGTACCATTTAAGTAACTGGTCACAGCACAGAAAGTATTAGAATTAGTCTAGAAAGTAGTATTGAATAAGAAAAATGTTTGCATAGCTTTTTGAAAATTTTCAAGTTAGAAGCAAATGAGTCAGAATCAGACTGTTTGTACATAACAGGAAAATAAGATGCAAATTAATTAATAAATTATTCACCAGCTCTGCTCTCAAGTGCATTGAGAGCCGACAAAAAGTCCATGACAAAGGGTTATAATAACAGCACACAAAACTGAGAGCCATTATCAGATAACACCACAGAGATTAGCATCAGGTCTCGATTTAGTTGACATTCTAATGAATGATTCTAAAAGGATCATGAGAGACCTTGACAGGCTCGAGAATTGGGCCCATGCAAACTGCATGAGGTTCAACAAGTCCAAGTGCAAGGCCCTACATCTGGGTTGGGGCAATTGCAAGCACAAATACTTGCTGAATGCTGGATGGATTGAGTTCCCAAGAGGAAGAACTTGGGGCTGTTGCTAAATGAGAAGCTCAACATGAGCTGGCAGTGCTCCCTGGGCAGCCTAGAGAGCCAACCATATCCTGGGCTGGATCGAAAGAACTTTCACCAGCAGGTCAAGGGAAGTTATTCTCCCCCTCTACCCTGCTCTTGTGAGATCCCACCTGGAGTATTGTGTCAAGTTCTGGATGGAGTCCCCAAAACTGGTGGAGCAAGCCGAAAGGAAGTCCATGAGGATGATTAGAGGGCTGGAGCACCTTTCCCATGAAGACAGGCTGAGACACCAGGGCTGTTCAGACTGGAGAAGAGAAGGCTCCAAGGGGATCTTATCACAGAACATTAAGGATTGCAAGAGACCTTGAAAGATCACCTAGTCAAATCCCCTTGCCACAGAAGGATCACCTTGACCAAGTCGCACAGGAACATATTCAGGTGGGTTTTAAACGTCTCATAAAATCATAGAATCATTAGGGATTGGAAGGGACCTCGAAAGATCATCTAGTCTAATGCCCCTGGCACAGCAGGATCACCTAGACCAAGTCATAGAGTCAGTCAGGGTTAGAAGGATCCTTTATTAATAAATTTTGTTCTTTTTCTTTACTACACTAATGTCCTTGCTTTTCCGTCATGTTTTAAAGACCCTAGAAAATCCAAACCAGGACAAATCTGCAGGAAGTCATCATCCTGGGTGAGGCAAACCATTGACTCTACTACAAGTACTATTAAAATATTAAAAATGATTCTATGTTTCTATGATTAAAAATTATCGCTTGCATTGCTGAGAGTTGAGGGAAGTGAATATAATACCAATGGTATCTTTAAAAATCTGTCGACTTGAGATGATGCAGCTAAAGGTGATAAATTAACGACTCACGGAACATTTATGACCCTGCTTGTCCCACACCCCATACTGAGAAAAGCATTGCTGAAGCCTCAAAGTGCTGTTGTGCCTGCTGTTTCCATTAGTAGCCGTTCATGTTTTATTTAGCTGACTTCAATCAACGTGTCTTTCTCTTTTACTTTTTCAGTTAAACCCTGACAGTGTAATCAACCGCATCTGCAAATCATCCCGCACTGTCAGTACAGAACTACCTTCCAATATCGTAAACTTCGTGGAGTTATTAGTTCTTAGAGAATAGGGAAGTATTTCTTGGTACCAGTTATCATTTCTGTGACAATGCAATGGGGTTGTTTTTATTTTGAACACAAAATGCATCTCAGACATTTGGTTTTGATACCTTCGGTGCTCAGTGCCCTACACACTGTCCTAGTAAGGGGAGTGTAGAAGGAGAAACACCTGCTTTGATTCTTTAAAAGTAGATTGTAGATAAATGGGAATGATGGATCAATTTAGCTGGAGAAAAATTAGCTCTGCTAAGGGATGTTTCCTGTATATGTTATTAGTCAAACACAGAAAGCAAGTAGGAGTTAATGGTTGTTCTCATTGTGGATAGAGCTCGCTGATGGAGTTCACAAAAGCTGTGCTGTTCTAGGTGTTTATAAAAACCCTGAAAAAGGACAAATTACTGAAAGGAAAAGCTCCAGTAATTACAAAGATGTTGGTCAGGCTAGTGAAAATTAGGGCTGACTGATTTACCAAATTACTTTGATGCAGGGGCTGCGTAATACATAGTAGGTGGAATGCTTGAAAGAGCCAAATGAAAAGGGAACACATGAGGGTGGTGGGCTGCAGCCTCATTGAGGCTTTGCAAGGTCATCACCTGACACATACAGGACAACCAGGTGATCAGATAGAGTCAGCAGTGTTTATAAAATTCAGGTCCTACTTGACTAATCTGATCTCCTTTTGTGGCGAGGTAGTCCATCCAGATAATGATGGAAAGGCTGTGGACATTGTCTTTCTGGACTTTAGTAAAGTGTTTGAAACTGCTTTCCACAGTTTTCTTGTGAAAAAACTAGGTGTCCTTGACTTGGATGACTGTATTATTCACTGGGTAAGAAATTGGCTGGATGGGTAGCCCCAAAGAGTGGTAGTGAATGGAGTTTTCCCAGGGTCCAGTATTGGAGTCACTCTTGTTTAATATCTGTATTGATGATTTACATAGGGTGATCAAGTACACCTTCAGCAAGACTCCAAATGACACCAAGTTAGGTGAGTGGGTGAATGTGCTTAATTTACAGGGAAATCTAGACAGGCTGGACTGGTGGGTTGAGGCAAATTGTATGAGGGTCAACATGGCCAAGTGCCAGGACCTGCACTTGGCTTATAACAACCCAAGGCTACAGACTTGGGATGTGTAGTTGGAAAATTGAACATTGACAAAGGTTTTGGGGGTATTGCTCAACACTCAGCTGAATATAAGCCAGCAGTGTGCTCAGGTGCCCAAGGAGGCCAATGGCATTTTGCCTTGTATCAGAAACAACATGGCCAGCAGAAGCAGAGAAATGATTGTCCTCCTGTATTTAGCACTGTTGAGCCCATGCCTCGAGTACTGTGTTCAGTTTTGGGCTCTTCAATCTTGGGCTAGAGGATGTCTAGAATGAAGTTCTTGAAAGGTCTACAGTGTAAGTCCTATGAGGAGTGGCTGAGAGAAATGGGGTTGTTTATCCTAGAGAAAAGGAGGCTGAGGGGAGACTTTATCAGACTCTACAACTACTTTAATGGAGGTTGGAGCAAGATGCGTGTCGGGCTCTTCTTCCAAGCAGCAAGCAATGAGACTAGCGGAAAAGGTCTCAAGTTGTGCCAGGGAAGGTTCAGAATGAAAGATTTATCAGACATTGGAATAGCCTGCCCAGTTGCATGATAGAGTCACAATCCCTGTAAGTAGTTAAAAGATGTATAGGTGTAGTGCTAAGGGACATGATTTAGTGGTGACTTGGCAGTGTTGTGCTCCGTGCAGGGAGGGTAGACGAGATGACGTTCAAAGATGTCTTCCAACACAATGCATTTTGTGAATTATTAGACCTGAGGATCTTAAAGATCTCTTCCAACCACAAGGATTCTGTGACTTGGTCTAGGTGATCCTGCTGTGGTGGGGGGATTGGACTGGATGATCTTTTGAGGTTCCTTCTGATCCCTAATGATTCTGTGATTTTACGATTCTGTGTATGCCTGGTGAAAGAGCTTGGTCACGCAAGGGACATTGATTTGCCAGTCAGTTTACGGAGGACTGGTATTGGATACAGATCTCAAAATTATGTTCAGTGTCACATCTGAAAAGCAATTCTGATGTTTGGATCTTACTCCTTGCCTACTGCTCTAAGCATCTCTTCAGTATAATGATACTTGTATTATCCAAATCATTATGCTACTCTCATCTTGGCTCACCAAGAAGCAGTTGTGTATACTAATCTGTGTGGTATACCCTATACATGAGGGTGTCTGACTTGATTTGAAAATATTAAAATGTGTAGTTGAATTATTGATTGTACGGCTTAGCATCTGAAATGACATGGGGTGGATTTTAGAGTTATGAATAATAAATGCCTGCTCAGACAAAGCTCTCGATTCATAAGTTCAAGCTCAAAGAGATGCTACCACCACACATTTTATATGTGATAATATCAGTCCTTACTACACATTTGTTCTTTTTCTTAATACTCATGCAGAAGAAGTAGGAACTTGGGAGCACAATTCCCATTGGCCTGTCACCACAGGTTGAGGTTATGAGCCTGAAAATCCCTTTGGAAGTCTGGTCCAGATATCAATTGCTGTAAGATTTTCATTTGGATTAATAGACCCTCTGAAAGGTCCCTGCCCACAGACCCTTGTGTGCTGGCTGATGACATTTTAGTTGATTGTTATCCTTCATGCAAAAAGTCAGACACATATTGCTCGCTCTTCTCTCCCTTTCATAACTGGTTTAAGTAAGCCTCTCTTGACTTCTTTCTTCTCCATCCCTAATGAGCACGAATCCAACTGAGTTTACACATAATCATACTTACCAGCTTCCAAGAGTACTCCACACTTGAGCTGCTCTTTTTGCACTGCTCCTTACCATACCAGTACCTTGGCAATTGGGCACTCAGCATTTCACACAGCCCTCAGATGCGGATCCACTGGCCTTTTCTTCATTTTAGTCATCTCTGCTGACTTGTTCTGTGACTCTGCTGTACATCTCTGTGTTTTGTTTCTTTCTCTTTGGCTGTCAGATACCTCACTATCTATGTGAAGATTAGATCTCCCATTTGTCTCGGATCAATTTCCTGTGACCCTATCAGAGGAAGCATTAAAAGATTTATAAAATGAATGTGTGAAATGGAGATGTGCCAGTCAACTGTACAGAAGGGGGGAAAAACATTATTTCAGTGACTGCTGATACAAGTTAAAAGAAAACAGGACTTAATAAAAAATCATTCTGCTGCTTTCCGAAACTGAGCCCAGGAGGCAGAAAGATCATGGATATGACCAAAAAGGCCAATTACCAATCTCTGCACAACAACCCATCTCTTAAAGCCCTGATTTTTGGAATAATGCCTTTGGCTAAGTTTTGACCTAGTCTTGACTAATTTATGGGGATTTTTTTCCTCATTAAATTGAATTCACAAGGCATCAACACAAGACTTCACCTTACACATGTTTCACCAAAGGGAGCATCTGTTGTATTTTGTACAAACCACTGGTTTTATTATTTGAAATCTTCAAAATTAGTCCTTGCATTATTGCTTTCTTTCTTTTTTGGAACCCGATCTACCCCTTACCATAGCCTTTAATCTTCAAAACAATTAGGAGCACTTTACCATTACAGCATAACCCCAAGTGAGAAAGTTAATTTTCTATTCAGTTTAGAATGACACCATTAATACCAAGAACACTAAATTCATACATCAACATTCAGCAGTTGAAGTCCTCAGAGAACACCTTTAAGATACTGGCTTGTTAGCTGTGAACAGTTTCTACCTGTTGTTTCACAAATGGCTTTAAATCCTCTCATAGTGTTGCAAGAAGAGAATTATTTTTCTCTCGGTTTCTTCTCTTAAACCTGCCTGCCAGTAGATGGGTGAGATATGTGGTTACAGATATGAGGATTATGGAATTGATGGCTAAGAGTACTGCAAAAGCACCATATGCAGCAGTCCCTGAGGGGCAATACAGGATTTCTGTTATTAGCTCAAATTCCTTTCAAGCCCACCAAGCAATGTGAATGGGAACCTTTACTCTTCTGCAAATCAGTGTAATTGGTCCTGCACGCTAATACTGTGATGGATGCCAGGGGTGGATTTCCTCATTTTCTTCATGGGACATTTGGGTTCCTCTTGCAAGTAAAGGCTCCACGGTCCTGTCTGATGGAGTCATGCTAACTTGCAGCACACAGCATTTGGCACTGAGTGCCCTACCCTACAGACTAAGGTCAATGCACTGGTTTCTCAAGGAGTATGGGCACAAAGTATCTATATGCTGTTGTGTTGTTTATCTGTGAAGAACTTATTTACCTGAATGTCACAAGATTAAACCAATAAGCAGCCCAAAAATTATTGTCCACCTCGTTGGTTCTGAAAGTCATTCTGCCTCAACGCCAGTGCCTCTGCTTTCGCTACTACTTGGAAAGTTCCCTGAACTTTCCTGACTTTTCCTAGCAGTTTATTTTTCCAAATAAACCGCCTTGCCTCCTCTTTGGCAGCATGGCTTATTTTAGTCTGCCATTTCTGCTGCTTGTTGTTTCAGCAATAACCACGTAGAGGGGCATCTAACTGCTCTTCCATTTAGCCTAGCTGAAGCATATTAAGCACACCCCATCTACTCTAAGGTGGCTTCTACATGAAAGCCACTCCTTTTACAACAAGCAGTTGCATCTCCCATCCTAGCTTTTCCACACACAAAGAGAGGCTTCTTAGTCAATATAACCAAAGCCTGCTCTGACAATTCATGAGCTCAGTTTAATGACCAAAAACCACAATTCAAGTTCTTTAAAATTGCATTCTAGAGTTTTTGTTTTATTTTGCCTTGTCTTCCTCCTACGTTATTTAACTACTGCAACAACAGAGACAGGTCATGCTTTCCAAATAGTTGAAATCACTTGAAACCGCTCAGGAAGGTTGTATTGGTAGTTTTCAATTAAGGTAAATTATTAATGATTTTTCTGCCTAATTGCCTTATTACCTCAACTACAGACAGATTCAGGCCAGCAGTTCAGAAAACTCTTATTCAGGGCCGTTTTGCAATCCACATCTAAGTAACAGTCATCCTCAACAGGTTTGCATCTGTCTTCCTAGCTGCAATGGCACTGCAAGCAGGGTGGATCTGAGTGTGCACTGACAGCTTGGCCTGACTACCATGCTTTTCAAGGAAGTAGCCTACCTGAAGCACCTGTGCCAGGAAGTCTTCACATGTCCCTACTGCCTATGCTTCATGAAGCATTGAAATGGCTCATTGCCCACAAAAAGAGGAGACACTTGGAACCCATCTTCCACTGTGCAAAGCATTGGAGTGAATTATACAGGCTGCAATGAAAAACATCAACAGCAGGTTAAGGATCAGATACTCCACAGCACTTTCTGTCCCTTGTACTCTTCTGATGGTGCCACAGTACTGCAAACCTACTTTAACTGGACAGTGTGCCATGTTAATCTACCTCGTGTATGGAAAAGTAATGTTTTACATCCCATGCTTTCAAAAGACCAAAACAATCTTAAAACAGAGAATTCTCATGGTACAATCCCTGGGTACTTAAATTCTCCAGCAGGTTTGTCGCCAGAGGAAGAAACAGGATTGAAACACATCTGTCCCCATGAAAGGTGCCATGATCTGTTGATGGGGAACTTACTCACCATGGAATTTCACCAAGGGAAACTGCTGGCTTTCAGGCACACGTAGAGGTGGATATCCAAAAGTCAGGGAAGTGTGCTCCTTAGTGCTGATTTCTGCTTGTCAACTACTCCTTATTTTGCTTGAGCCCAGTGCAAACAACGTCTGTGAGGCTCATACCTAAAAATGAGTGTTGGAAAGGCAGCATGTGAAAACATGAGGTACTCGCTCAGTAGGAGGGAACTCAGACTGCTTTACAAAACCAGAGCCACACAGGAGATGATGAAGAGGAAGAAGAAAACACAGAGTGTGGAGTCTGCCAGGGTCTAATGCAGCATTACAACTAACATCAGTTGTTAAAGCTCCGACTGCGAGGAATTTATTATGAAAACATGGGTTTATGAGATATGACTTGAGTTTTGCTGGATCTATAGCAGGAAGCCTGTGAAGTTTATTTGTGTCAGTCCATAGCATTTGGTTTTTTTACAATTGACTTATTTTTGTCATACCAATACCTCACGGGGTAAAAAAAAAGGTGAAAATCAAACAAAACACATAATACTTGGTGGCAAAGTAAAGAAAACACTGCGAAATATATTTTGTGAGGGAAAACTGATTAAAAGAAAGGAGCAGTGTAAGTGCGTACCAATGAACTGGTCCAGATGACAGTTGTGTCTGAGGATAAGGTAATTCACTGCAGAGTTGAATAGCTCAAAGTCAGTTGTTTATGGAAGTTCATAGAAATCTGAGAGAAAGCCAGAAAACAAATAGGACACAGATCTTCAGGAAAAGAAGGGGGAAAAAAGAAAAGAAAAAACCCCTCGGAATCGCAGGCAATTACAATTCACTAAACCTAATTTTAATCCATTGTAATATAATGAAATGATAATTAAAGCTCCGGATCTACCTGGGGGATAATGGCATAATGAGCAGCAGATGATGCAGACGCCGTTTTGCCAGGGTGGTATGTGTGACAAATCCTCCTGAAGAAGAAAATCATTGGGAACCCAAAATACTGGATGAATACAACCAAATAACACAACTCACGGTGCTGATTTTTACAATATTTTTTCCCGGTGTTCTCGAACCCTCTAAGGCTGCAATTTAGTTCTGTTACAGGTTTTCCAGTGTAAAACGCCACGCTGAATTTGAGGGCCTAAGGGCTGGCTGCCTCTACAAGCAAAAATATCTGAATGCTGGGGTGATGGATATGGAAAAGAATAGGAGTAGATTATAGAGAGTCTTACAAAATGATAGAGCAGCACAACAAATCAATGCACTTTGGGGTTGCTGGTGCAGGTAAGTTATATCTTTCAACTGCAGAGAATAACTGCTCTTTATGTAATCACACCTGGGATATGGCATTAAATTGCAATATCTCATTACTCGTCCTTAGAAAACATGAAAGAATTTGAGGCCATTCAGATGCGGAGAAGAAAAACTATCAGACTCTTGGAAAGACTGATACACAAGGAGTGATTAAGTAGCTTAAATATATAGCTTATCCAATCAATATTTAAGCATGGGAAGGAAAATGGTTTAAAAATATTTAAAAGATAATTATTTTGGATGATGCATGGTCCCCATTCTGCACAGTGCTTAAACACACACGCATATCCATCAGCCCTGCAAAACACTGATGCATGTGATTTCAGAGGGGCTTAAGCACATACCTACACTTAAGTGTGCATTGAAGTGCTTGGATTCCTTTTGGCCATAACCACAATTAATGGTATTAAATTAGGAAACGGAAAATCATAGGCTGAACAGCAGGAAAATCTTTCAAACGGCACGACATATGAGACTGGGCAGTAATCACTCAGGGGAATTGGTGGAAACTTCATCCCTGGATACCATTCAAGTTTTGCTGGACAAAGTACTGGGAAAATATCCTTCGGGGAATAATGTTTCTGTTGCCTCTAGAGATCACAACTGCATGACCTAACACAACTTCCCCCGGCTGGCTTGCAGCATTAATCCCAAGACAAGATTTTAATAAGCAGTGATAGCATGGCAGACTGGTGGCACTCTTCCTTGTTCCCCCTCACTGTTCTTATTTTCCATCTTCATTATACGTAATGTTATGAGAGGACAAAATGCACAACATCACACTTTAATCCTAGCGGTGTTTGTCTTTTTTCTACCTACTGACTAAACATTGATTTCATTCTCACCTCTGCATTAAAACAGAGCTTAAAGATATATGGGAAAACTAATTTCAACTTGTAAGGCTTTGTTTCATTCCCGGAGCGTGTGTGGTGAATATCATCAGAGAGGTAATCGTGTCTTGGAGGATCTCCTATCTCTGACCATGCCAGCTCATCTTGTATTAAAGATAAGAATCTGGTGGTTGCTTTGTTTTTTTTTTGGGAGTTGCTCTTCATGTTGCCCATGGAGAAAGGGCTGTTGGAGGAGAGGACTTTGCTGAGGAGAAGGCAGTAGATTCTCCAACGACTTACACTACTGATAGAATGATTTTGGTGAGCCAAATGTGAAGCCAAACCCACAATGTTTTTGTAATTGCTTTATAACCTTGTGGAGAAGCACAAGTTCTTTAACGTGACTTCGCAGAGCTGTACTGGAAAAAGAAATGGTTGAGACGGATTGGTTATAACGTTGCAACATTTAGATCTCTTTTTTCATCTGAATTTCACCAGGGTTTTGGGGCCTTTTTTTAATCTCTTGCAGTGTCAGTGAGATGGGCCTTGATCTTTCTGGGAAAACAGTCTTTATGCTTAAACACTCTAAACTTTCCACACTGCATCCAGAATGTTCCACAATGCATCCAGAACAGATGCACATTTCTGTGCCTATATAACTTGTAGCTAAGAACATGTGTGAGCATCTTCCTGATTCATGATTAGAGTTAATATACAAGATGACAAATTAATTCTTTTACCCCACTCAAAAGGACAATCTACAAGGTCTCCATCACTGAAGATCCTTAAGGAGCTTGTTTTAGAACAACTGGGCAGGATAATAGACGAAGTGGTTCTTCCAGACCTCTTAGCTCCATTTTTTTCACATTCAAAGCCACAAGTGCAGCAGCATCTCCTGAAACATGTCTGGTGACTGGGATAAAGCCTGTCATGTTACATGAGTCAGCACTGAGGTAACTGGAAAAGTCTTCTTGTTTTTTATCTTTTCATTTTTGTTAAAAGAGCTTTATTTATTTGGGTCCTTCTTTCCTAAATTGAAAGCAAAATTAGAATGTGATCCAGGAGAAAAGTGTTTGTCGTGCTTCAGCCAACTACTGTTATTTCCAGTGGTCTCTTGTAAGCATTTAAGACAAGGAATGTTGAACCAAAGGTAGATTTCTTGTGTACTGACCTGAGTGCCTTAGCTCTCCGTATATCAGGCAGTTGATGCTTCCCATCTCCTGGGGGATCCAGGGCAGGAGCATAGTGGACACCCCTGGCCCCAAGTTGCTGTGGGCCTGCCTGGAAACCTTGGGCTGGATAGGAGAGAGAGGGTTTATGACCAACAGGTGAATTGCAGTTGGCTGCTTGGATGGGGAAAACAGACCAAGTGGCAAATCGGGAGATAGAGAAACCAGTGGAGGAATGAGTCTGCTCCTGAGATTGGCTGTTTGGCTGGGGACAATGGGCTCAGTGGCCAATTGGCAGGTGGGGAATCCAGTAGGGACTGGCTCAGTGCTGGAATGACAGGTTGTGATTGGCTTTTGGGGCAGGATCAATAGGCAGCGCAGCAAATCACAATGTGTGGAAACCAGCAGGTGATGGTCTGTGCTGGAAAGGCAGGCTGCGATTGGCTGCTTGGTTGGCGACAGAAGTCTAAGCAGCCAATGGGGTGGTAGGAAATCCACTGTGAAACGGTTCTGTGCCCAGTAGAGAGGCTGGGATTGGAGGGGAGCAGCGGGCAAAGCGGCCAATTGGGCAGCGCGGGATCCTTTCAGGCGGCGCTGTGGGACAGGTGTGGCGAGGGCGGGTGCCCTGCGAGCGGTGACCGCTGCTGGGCAGGGCAGGCCGGGTCGGTGGAAGCCCCCGGCGAGGCCGGACCGAGTGGTGCGGTGCCTGCCGGCTGCTAGGTGGAGCCCGCGTCCGCACAACCCAGATCCGGGCCCTCGTCGCTCCCCCGCCCCTCGGCTCACCGCCCGCCCGGGTCCGTGCGGCCGCCGCCGGGCAGGGCAGCAGCACCGACCACCAGCGCTTCCTCCGCAGCCCCGCTCCTGCCTCGGCCCTGCGTGGGTACGCGGGTGCTGCGAGCACCGCCACCGCTTCCTCCCCCTGTGCGGTGCTGTGTGTGCGTGTCTCGCTGTGCTGAGCCGGCGGGGCCGCCCGNCGGTGCCCGGGGGCTGAGGACCACCCGCCTCCCTCTGTGCGGGCGCCTTTGTGTCCCTCAGCAGCGGCGGAACGAGGGGCCGCGGACAGGGGAGCGGATGCGAAGAGCAGCTGGTGCTGGAGCGGGAAGATAAGAAGAGGAATGGTGGAAGACTTCTCTACCTTGGCTCTTGGTTTTTTGGTTGGATTTTTTGGTGGTCTCTCCGGCAGCGGCTGTTCTTTCCCGGCAACAGCGGCAGCAGCAGCGACAGCGGCAGCAGCAGCACAGGCGATGACTCTGCCGCATACGAATCGCCCGGCCGGTGGTGCCGGCTCCAGAGACATCACCTTGCTGTGAAGTTGCCCACCTGCAGGAGGTAAATCGGAGCGGGGCTTTGGTCCTGAGGGGTCGGCGACGACGACGGGTTAGAGGAGGGACCGATCTCCTCTCTCATCCCCACACCCCCTCCGCCCTCCGGGAGGGAACGTGTGGAGCCGAAGAACACGGCGGAAAAGGAGAGACTTTTATCTTCTATTTTTGATTATCTTATTTTTTTAAGATTTTTTTTTTTTTCCTTCGTCTTTTTCCCTCCTGGCTGGGGGCTTTGGTACTGTGGCCAGGTCCTGCTTCCTACCCCCACGCCTGGTTTTAATGGCTGGATTGTGGCAGCAGCTTCTTGCTGCAGGTTGTTGAGGAACTGATGGGGACTCGCATCTCGGGAGGCGGAGGTGACTAAAGGTAACTACCCACCCCACGGATGGATTCTCACCAGCCCTGGGCTGACCATCAGTCGCACCATTGCCTGGTTGCACTGGGCTGAAAGGTGCCGGCCGCCCTGGGCGCACGTTTGGATTCAATTATTTCATTATAAGGATAGTTTGCCTCCGGGGGGCTGGATCCTCCAGGTAACGGGGGAGCGTCTCCGTGCGTCTGCATGCTGGGGGACGGTGGTGGTAAGGGCAGAGGGCTTGCTACTAGCTGGGAAATGCTTGGTGGGTTCCAGCTAGGTTTGTCCGTGGACAGCTAGGGTGGGGATGGCAGTGGGTAGATGGAGGAGACCTGGTAGGTTTTGGTTTTTATCGGCCAAAGACACCACCGTGGACTGTTGGGGTTGCTGGTGTTACCTGAGAAATGCATGCGTTTCCTGTGTGTCCCTCTCATGCTCACTCCCACTCCTTCATGGATGTACGTTTTTATTTAATGGCAGAAAGGTGCCTCGAGAATCAAACTCTTTCTGCATGGCATAACGCATATTGCCGAATTGAGGGGGTGCACTGAGGATTTCTTCTGTGTGGATATGGGATGGTAGGGTAGAGAGCTGCATCCTGCCCAGCAGCCCCAGGTTACAGGTAGGTGTTAGCTTCTCTTTCTCTTGCAGCCAGAGAGAGAGATATGCAGTCCAGGTAGATGCATTGCTAGAGATGTTCAGAGCTTCCCACCTCCTGCCTGTGAGATAGCGTTTTCTGGCTCTAACTGTGTAGGGCTGGTATTTGCTAGAGGGATTTTTGAGCGAGACAGCCCCTGTATATGGCTGGAGGAAGACCGCTGCTTTTTCTGATGCTTTTTAAAAAAAAAAACTTCGGCTTTGCTTGCTTCATTAATTGTTTCCGTTCCCCTCCCAATCATCTTTTGACTGTTTAACCTGAAAATATGGTTGTAAGAGTGATGGTCGCTCCCTGCCATGAGCCAAAGAGCAGCCCTTTCCTGTTTCCCAGTCTGTGGAGCATAACTGGAGCTGGTGCCGTTTATTGCTAATGAAGATGTAGGTACAGTGCCCCAGAACTGTGCCCTGGGTATCTGGGCGATTGCCTTCTAGGGCTGAGCTTCATCAGCAGCCTTGTGTCCAGACTTGTGTATAGAAACAAGGTAGCACCTTCAGTGCATTTAGCTGGGTGGGTTTTTTCCATCCTTTCCCCTATGGACAGGCAGATGTTTGTATTTGCAGGAGAAAGTAAGGAAGGAAAGGAGCCTCTCATTCTCTCCTGATATAAGGATGTGATTCTTCTCTGCAGTAGTTAAAACAACTTGCATACCGCCAAAACCAATACATCGTGCCTGCTTGTCACTGTAGCATTCGTCACTTTAGCCAAAACAACCTGTATTTGTTGTATTTACTTTCCTGTTTAGGTCACTATTAGCATTTCCACTCTCCTGGTCCTGGTTCCAGGTAGCTACCTCCCTAGGAGGAAAAAAACCAACCAAAACCAACCCAGCAAAAGGAGTGAAAATGCCATCTGTGTCTTGATATAAGGAAGATAGGTAATCTGCTTGTTGCAGTTTCTTTCTGTTTTATAGCAGTGATTATTCCAGAGCATTGCATCAAGAATTTTAAAGCTGAATAAAAAGAAAATAAAAATTAAAAATCTTCCCTGGAGCTAAAAATAAATAAATCCCATTTTTGTTGTCAAATGCCCTCTTTTAAAGAGCGCAGCCAGTGCTGCCTGCTTGGTGTTGAGTAGTAGCATGTGCTTTGTAGAGCTCATTTATCATAATTTCCAGGGGTTCGCAATATTAACAGGCTTCCACTGTGTATTCATTAGGAAAAGCCCCTTCCATGGAGGTTTTTTTTAATGGGGAAACCAGATGTTGCAGATTAAAATAGGCTGCTGTCGTCACTTAAGAATACTGGATCAGTAAAGGAGCAAATCTGTGCACCCATGCGGATGTTGGGTGACAAAGTTGAGGTTAGGGCTCACTGTAAAGCTCTATTTTTTTTTTTTTATTTTCTGAGGTAAAACAGCTGCTCCCAGATGGCAGGATTCAAACCCTCTTGTTGTGGTTGGGGCTGCTCCTGAGTACTCTTTCCTTAGTTAGGCTTGGCTTACTATAAAGCAACTGTTGTTACCTGCTAGAAAACAGAGTGGATGCACATCTCTGGTGTGTCTGTTTCCAAACAGACTCCAGTTTTACAAAGTTAGCATTGGCCTGTGAGTTTCATATGATTTCTGTTATTCAGTGAAATATGAATTTTCTCTTTTCTTTGGTGGGCTGTTAGGAGGGGATATGTTTAATTCTGCATTTAATTCCAGAGCAAGCTAAATGTCAGTGCAGATTGATAGCAGTGAAAACACTGCTTTGTAAGGCAATGAGACTTTAATGGTATTTACTAAGTTTAACAGTAGAAGGTCCTCACTCAGATGTTTCTTTTGACAAAAGTAGGAGCTGGGTTTCCAGTTTCTCCCTGCCCTCTGGAGATGGCGGAGCAGCTTGTGTCTCAGCCTAGAAAATTAATCCCCCAGTGCCTGCTGGGTTGGCCCCCCACCTTTATTTGCTGCAGCTGATGCTTGTCTGTGCACCCCACAGGCTGGCATGTCATGGTGTCCAAGTTCCTCCCCACAGGGCATGATGTGGAAGAGATGCTCAGCTCACGTGTCCTGGCATTAATCGCAGAAAAGACTTTCCTCCCACAGCAGCAAACATTATCTTGTCCCAAGTCTTAAAATGAAGCCATTGGCCTTTCCTGGCCTTGAGGGAAATGTGAACAAGTTTGTTGGTTAAAATGCAGATGCACACATGGAGCTGTCTGGCTGATGACTTGAGTGTTTGGGGCTGTTGTAAATACTAATAAATAACCTTTTAGAGGCAGGTGGACTAAATTATCATCCAGAACTGGAAGGAGATCTGTGTGATCTTTAGCTTTGGTCAACATATCAGTTGAAGGGCCTGATGCTGCTGTCACAGTTTTAACATTCAGAGCATGAGTGTATGCATCATCAACGTAAGTAAATGGGATGTACGTGGGAGAGTGAAGCCTTTGTAAGTAGAGTAGTCCTGGGAAAAGGTAAATTATGACAGATTTTAATGTTAATAGTGTTGGGACTGGTGTAGATTGACTAGAAAACTATTCCATGTGTGACACAGTATAAAGAACGGGCTGAAGAGTGATGAAGGCGATAGTAGTTGGGGATCAGGAATGGATCATGATCATAGCGAAAAACTATAACATGGAGGATGGGCACAAGGCTTTTTTGCTTAGTTTTGTATTATTTTTTAAAGTTTATGTTACTTGGTGGTTGTGGAAACAGCCCAATGCTGTGATTTTGATAAGACTTCTAATTCTGTAGAGCATATTTGCACATCACAAGAGAAATTTGGAAGGAACAATTCAAGAATTAATATTTTGGATGGGTGATGATCTGAGAACTAGGCAACATAATACTGTTGTATTGCTTGAAGCGATACTGAGACACCAGAATAGTCCTGCAAAATAAGTGTTTTCCTGCCACTTTTGGTGATGGCTGCTTATTGGGCTGGGATAGCTTGCTGCACAGTTAAGTTTGAAAGAGCTGTTTACCATAGTTTTTGTGGACTCCTCATTCTTCCCCACTGGTTCCTTTTTCATTCAATACATGCCCTTCTGCTGGGATGTGAATACAAGAAAGGTACCATCATGCCAAATTTTGAGCGTATGTACACACTTCAGTCTCTTGGTATGTCTGTAGGCAATGCTTTCAGGTGTTCATAGGGTGGAAAGCTAGAAAATGTGTGATTTGTGACGGTGTGCTCTGCCCTGGAGTGCTTGTAGCTATATGCGTATCGGGCAAGGCAGTCTGGCATGCTGGCCTCTGATCGTGTCATCTCCTGGGGCCATATCTGCCGTGACAAATCTTTGTCACAGTCCTCACCAACACTTGATATCCTACTCTTTAATCTCTGCTTGGGACATACGTGAGTATGTCCTTTCTTTTTGTAGGTGCTAATATACTTCAGCACTTGCTGATCTCATCCTGGCGCCTACAGGCAGTGGAAGCTCCCAGAGCAGACTGATGAAGTGGAAGGAGGAGCTTGCTTTTAAGCATCTATGTTTAGTTCTTGGCTACTTTAATGGCAACTAAACCACCTCCTACTCAAATCTGCAATGTGATTGTATCTGAGATGTTATTCTATTGCCTGTTTTTAGCCTCTGTTTGTGGCGTAGTGCTTGCTTTATGTTCCTCACCAGATAATCTCTACAGCACACAGTCTGAAATGCATATGTCTCCTGGGTGCAAGCTAAGCATTAATTTTTAAGGTGACTTCTCTAAGGACACCTTGACACTACAACTTCAGTCTTCTCAGAGAGCCTTCTCATTTTGCCTGTCAGGTAGAGGCACTTATCAGTCACTGCACCAAGCATCTGTATCTATAGCAAGGTGTCGGTTAGTCTTTTCAGTCAATAAAAGCTTCACTGAAATTATGTTCTAGGCCACTGTTTTAATTAAGTAGTGTTCAACATGGGATTTTTCCCAGCCTGTCTGAAATCTGTTTTCCTCTGGCAGAAGAAGAAAGACTAAGCCGTTTTTAAGTGGCATTTTATTTCTTGTCTTTTCCCCCCCCCTCGCCTTCTTAAACTTTTCATCTTTACTTCTTCAGACCTGCTCCTGGCAGATGGAGCGTCCACAATGGGGTTCCTGCTGTAGTGAAGCTTTTCTTGGTTTGCCTATGATGGAAAGTTGCTCCAGAATCTCATGTGGTATCTTTTACAAAACATTACCCCATTTCCGCGTCATATTTCTAGTAATTGTGTTGTAGCCCTTGCGAGAGGGGGCACTTCAGACTGAATGAAGCTATTTATATAGATGCAGACTTGAAATCTATGTACGCTTACAGTATCTGCTTATGAAAACCATCAGAAATCAAAATTAAGATGCTTCTACTTGAACCTTCTTAGCTTTCAGTTTCAAAGGTCATTTCTTCACAGGGAGGGTGGCAGAGCACTGGCATGAGCTGCCCAGGGGGGTTGTGGAGTCTCCTCCTCTGGAGACATTTAAAACCCTCCTGTGCAGCTTGGTCTAGGTGATCATTCTCTGGCAGGGGGATTGGACTAATGATCTTCTGAGGTCCCTTCCAGTCCCTAATGTTCTGTGATTCTGTGAAATTGACACCATTTTGAAAGAAGCAGCTTGCAATCACAGACCATTAGGGATTGGAAGGGACATCAAAAGATCATCTAGTCCAATCCCCCGTCTGAGCAGGATCACCTAGACCAAGTAGATATAATCACGAACTGCTGTTCTGTCCACTCCTGTACGAGGTACTGGTGCTCCCTTCTGAAAATAGGTCTGGTGTAGGCCTGGCACCTTCAGATAGGACTCTAACTTAGGTTTGTCACAGTGGCAAGTACTTTGCCAGTAACGGTCACCACTTACCATGCGTCTGAGTTTTTCCATGCAACGTGTCCTTCACCCACTCTGCGGGAACCAAGAATCTAGTTACGGACATGAAGATGCTGAAAAAATGAACACTGGAATTAGAGACGTAGAAAGGCTTCACATGTCCATTTATTACACACAAGCACATACAGATTTATCACAATTAACAGATATTTCTAATTTTTTTTTTGGTCAAAATTGAGGAAGTGAAAAAGTTATTGAAGTATCACACCTATACCCCAAACATGTACCTGTGTCAGTGTGTGCTCTTGCGCGGATTTTGTTGGTGAAATTACGGTACCCATGAGTAGAGTTTTAAAAACTCTGTTTCTGGAAAAAATTCTCTCGTTGGCGATCTGACTGTTTTTTGGGTGTGCTTGAGGTGTTGTATTGGAAGATAACAACAAAGGTATAATAACAACTGCACAGGCCTGCAGTTTTAAAATTTTAACCTAGTTGCTCAGTTAGTAGCCCAACACTGAACAGAAGTTTTCAGATATGCTGAGCAGCCACGTGCTTTGTCAGAGCTGGTGCTGGTCCTTGCTTAATTGTGGTAGCAGCCTATGCCTATTGTGAAGCTGCTGATTCCAAGCCTGCCTTAATGAGAGTTGTTTTTCACTGCCCTCAGAATGCACAAGCGAAGCAGCATCACTGCTGCAGATTTGCTGTTGGCAACGTACCTGTTGTGTGACGCTGGGAGAAGTGTTATGGAGAGGCACTACCCCTGACCTGTTTGATCAGTGAGTCTTGCTGTTTACAAGTGCTGCAGAGGCACTGTGCTCCCTTGCTGTTCAGCACCGCGTGGCAAACCAAGCTTTGGCTTAAACCCGTGAGAATAGTGGAGGGACCCAAGCCCAGTTTTTGATGTTCTGCATGGGTAGGTACCCTGAATACTCAAATGCATTCCATTGACAGCTGACCCTGTCCTTTCTTTCTTTACCCCCCCTCTTCTTTTTATTTTCTTTTTTTTTTTCTTTCAGTTCCAAAGACTGCTGGGAGAAAAGGAAAAAAGAAAGCATCCGTCGCAGTCCTCTCTTTGAATAGGTTTCAGTGCTGGAGAGAGTTGGGGAGAGTTTCAGGGATCATGTGAACTCCTTTCACGCTGCCTTCACATGTATGTTTCACTGACTGACACATCATGGTTTCTGAATGTCACAAGTTTTTGTCACTGTCTTCAAAGGGGGCAGGTGTTTCTTGTGGTGGCGTTGGGGTTTTTCTCCAGCAAGATGTATGCTGCAGATTTTGTATCCAAAAATGTCTGCTATGTAATATGAGTTGTATTTATGTCCCTTTTGTATGTATGTTCTTTTGCATCTTCTGGTTTGGTGGCATCTTTCGCCCTCCAGTTTTTTTTCTCTAGTAACAAAAGGCTTTTAGATTCTGTCCTGAATGACTTTCGTGTACCTCCAGAGAGCCCTAACATAAAAACTGGTCTATAATCCTGTAGTACATGGCTTATCCAGAGTATCCAGAGAACAGCCTCTCTTGTTTCCAGCACACCACAGATTGCTGTATTGGACATTGTGCCACAGCTCGACCTCGTTGGAACTGTGTGTGTGATCTGAAATGTTATTCCTTTGGATTTGTGGTTGTGTTTTTGTGGTTTTGCTCTTTAGCTTTGTTGTTGTAGGTTTTTTTTCTTTGAAGGCAGGCAGTAACACTACAATTGCTGCTTTATTTGTACAACTCCAAATGATGTCATGTCTCCTCGTGTAAAATTAATCCTGATACATATTTGAAACACAGCAATTATGCTGCATAGAGTAGGAACTAGTGACCTTTTGACAAGTGATCCGCAATTATAATTGTGATGCACTTTATAGATCTCCTTAAGTAGGTCACCAGTTTGCAGTGAGTCTTTCTAAAGTCTGTTTGGTTGTGGGAGTGGAAAGTGTTACTTCCTGTGTAACAGTGCTGATTTTCCAAAGGAAAGCGAAAGTGTGACGAGGGAATTGTACCTGTGCAAGTATTCCTTGAGTTGAAGAGAAAAACGTCTGCACATCACTGAGCCTGTGGGGGTATTCCCTCCTGAGTGCTAAAGCTTGAGGAGTTTTATAAAGCTGTTGGACAGTAGTCTCAAGCAGATGACTAGGGGACTTGAGCATCTTTCTTAGGAGGAAAGGTTGAGGGAGCTGGGACTGTTTAGCCTTGAAAAGACTGAGAGGAGTCATGATCCATGCCTGTAAGTATCTGAAGGTGGGGGGGCTGTAGGAAGGATGGTTCCAGACTGTTTTCATTTGTGCCCTGTGACAGGCCAAGGATCACTGGATGTAAGCTGGAACACAGTAAGTTTCATTTAGAAATAAGAAAAAACTTCTTTACAGTGCAAGTCTCAAAGCCCTGGAATAGGCTGCCCAGAGAGGCTGTGGAGTCTCCATCTGGATGCAGTCCTATGCAATGTGCTGTAGGCAGTACTGATTTGGTGGGGGGGTTGGACTTGATGATTTCTAGAGTTTCCTTCCAACTTTGATGATTCTGTGATTTTGTTTTTGTCAGTCTAAACTAAGAAGTTGTAATCTTCCCATTCGAGGGGAGAATCTCAACCTCTGCGGTTTCCGTGGGGGTGTTTGTGGCATGGAGAAAACGATGTGGTGGGGAATCTGTTGAAGAGCAGCTTTGCTATTTGCCTCCTCCAGCAGGTGGGGGGTTGTCTTCTCCAATGTCTTTATGCTTGATTGCTTCCTCATCCCCTGTAAATGAAGGGCAGGCCAGTATAACCTGTGGGCCATGCTATAAGGTTGAGGGTGCCAGCTCTCATTTGACCCTTTTCAGGCTGCAACCTTGAGCACAGTGAGGGTCCAGGGTTCTTCCCAAGCCCATGTAATTTAGAAGCAAAGGCTATTCCAGCAGTAGTCATTGTGGCAAAGCTGATGAGTTAAATAAAAACTAATCGCCAAATAATAGGCATGTTAGTGAAGAATAGCATAGAAGTCTGGTCTATAGTTATACAGATGTAATTTGCTTTAGTAGTAGTGCTTCTTTTGAGTTGATTCCTCTTCTTATTACTACAATAAAATAAAAGGCGACGTGTATGTTGGCCTAGGGGTGCCAGGTCCACTCCTAATTTCTAACTCAAATAGGGCTCTGCTGAGCTGCAGTATGAGCTGTAGTCAAACACCAAACAGACAATAATTGTGGGGTTTTTTTCCCCATAAATCACTTTTCCTTTTCTACCCTATACATTCATGTGGGTGCTTCTTCGTTGACCATGAAGACATGGGTTTTTTCCTTGTCTTTCATTTATGTTCTCTATTGAATTAGCAGAGTTATAGAGTGTTTTCTGTCACACTTGGGTGGGATACTGCAGTGATTTAATTTAAAATGAAAGCGCAATGTCTTCATTTTAAGGAAAACCACGGCTAAGTGGTGAGAGCAAGCAGGTCTACTCTTTATCAGAAACCCTAATTAGAAGAAATCCCATGTACGGTTGACCTTGACTATTGAGACAACCCTCAAAGAAGAAGCAGCACTAAAAATTAGTATGCTGCCAGCGCTGCACTTTTATTATTTGACGTTATTAAGCAAACTCGGTGTGTATTTCTTTTTTGAAGTGTTTGATTAAATGTGTGATCTTATCTTGTCGAAATGGCCTGCTGGGCTGCAGACAGTGGTGTTCAGAAATGAAATTTGTTTAGAGCCTCTGAACAGACATTTATTCAATGAGACCTTTCTTGAATAATAGATGTGACAGTGAGATAGCTATTCAATGTGGTGTGAGGGCTTTTTTTTCTGATTTAGGAAGTTGCAATGTGATTGAGGAGAGATGATAACGCAGATGCATAGGAGAAATTATCGTAAGTTGCCCCGATTCTGCCAAAAGTTATTTTTGGCCTAAGCTTTGCATGTGTCAGGACCTTCCTGTTGGCATATTGATTAGCACGTCAAATAACGCACGTGTGTATCCTACTGCTCTGTGATTCACAAATGTCTTGGTTGTCCGAAGCCAGATACCCATGAGATGCAAGCAAGGGCAGGGCCGTTAGCATCACTATGTAAATATTTTAGGGCTGTTTAGTTTGAGGAAGAGGAGGCTAAGGAGAAACCTCATTGCTGTCTACAACTGTCTGAAAGGACATTGTAGAGATGTTGCGGCTGGTTTGTTCTTACAGGTAATTAGTGACAGAACCAGAGGGAATGGTTTCGATTAGACATCAGGAAGAAATTCTTCATGGAGAGAGTAGAGTGGTCAGGCACTGGAATGGGCTGCCCAGGGTGGCGGTTGAGTCCCCATCCCTCGATGTGTTTAAAGTCACTTAGATGTACTGTCGGGTGATCTGGTATAGGGGTAACCTTGTAGAGTCGGGTTGATGCTTGGACTTAATGATCCCAAGGGTCTTTTCCAACCTGAATGATTCTGTGATATGTATCAGTAATCTTACCATCTAGCTAGAGCTTTTAAGATGTTTAGATTTTGTGGAAATAAACAAGACAACCCCCCCCCACCAAAAAAATCCACAAAACCCCTCAGAGAAGTGTGGTAGTTGACTCTTGGGGTCAGTGCTGATGTCGTTAAGCAGTCTGTTGGTTTCTGATAGTCCCATCAACCAAGTGAGACTAAGAGAAGGAGGCTAGTCCATTCTTAAGGAAGGCAGGCTTCACCAGAGGGTGTTCACCTCTTGTGTTGTGTCCAGCGAGGAGAACATGTGAAATGTAGGTAAATGTTCTGTTCTTCCTTGTTTTCACTGGAATCACAGAGCTTTCTTATTAGGCATAGCTACTGTGTAACCCCCCCACCAGGGAAAATAAAACCCTAAAAAGTGCTTCCATTTTCAACCACTGTCTGGGATGCAGTGTTCTGTATCTGTTTTTCCAGCAGAACAGCCCGACGTGTTATAGTTTTCCATGCAGCTCACAGGGATATCATTTCCTTGAATGAGTGAGCTGCAGAGGGCTTTATTCTTGAACACATGCTTTACCTGCCTTGCTTTTCCCCAGATGAAGGTGAGAAGGAACATGAATACCTGAAGATGTATTTCTATATTATTTTTTTTAGTAATAGACTTACAAGATTATGCTGTGATGATCTCAGAGAGTGAGAGATGTGAAGTTTCTGAGCAGCCTCATGCAAAAGGGCCTTTTTTAATATAAAATTTGCTTTTGAGTTAAAGGAGGCCCAGACTGCCTCTGCTGTAAAACTGCATTTTGATCAATCCCCATAGGCCCTGTTGCTCCCCTGAATTGTAAGCAGCTGTCTGTATATTGGATTAGATGGTGATTGAGTGATTTCTCCTCCTATAGGTAAAATCAAAATCTTCCCTTTAAGCAGTTGGGTGAAGAAGGGAGTTCCATGCTTTAATAATATGCTGAGGTGCCAACTTAGAAGCCTTGCAGCATTTGATGCTTCAGCTGCTTCTCTTCCCTGCTTTTTGTTTAATGTGGTTGTTTTTCTTAAAAACAGTGTGTCTCTCAGGGCTTGTCTTAACTTAATTACGGAGACGGTTTTCTGTCCTAGTGTACAGCTCATCCTACCCGATGCCAAATGTAGACTTGTGTTTGCAGGTGTCAAGTGTGGGAATTTACGTGTCTGGGACCCCTGTGTATTTAGCCTAAGGTACAGGGATAATTTTATTTGCCTGTGTGGTGTACTGGTGAATGAAGCCTGAAAATAAGGAGTTTACAGACATGTTTTAAGGGCCTGTTCCACAGATTTGCTGCTGGATATGAGTTGTCTTTGTTGCAGAGACAGCAAGCCCAGAGCCATGGGTAGAAAAAGACCATCAAACAAAATTTTCTGGAACATCAAAGATGTTGTCCAAACTAGATAGCTTGTTTGGTGCTGAGGGTGGTGAAGCTGCTGTCCATGGAATCATCCCTCTGGGATGGTGGTGGCCAACAGGGAAGAGTAGGGGCAAAGACAGCTACATTTATGGCTGCTTTGTTGATGGCAGGAATTCTTGGCTCTGGTGTGGGTTCATTGAGGTGCTCATCTGGAAATCTGCATGGAAGCTAGGTTATAATCCAGCCTTGAAAAAAGTCAAACCAACAAAACACTTATCCATGCAGAACTTGAGAACTTTGTGCAGTTGTGTGGTCTTTGGAGCTCCAGTTCCTGCTGAAGGTCCCACACGTACCAGTGTTCTCTGGGACAAACTAATGCTATGCAAATACCATGAGGGAGGGAAAGTTACTCCTTATAATATTACCCTAGGAAGCAAGAGCATAGCCAAAACATGTGAGAAGTGGGATAGTGCTCTTGGTGGTGACAGCACAAAGTGTATTGCTGCAGTGCATCCTGATGATTCCACTTGACAATATTGCTTTCTTTCTACTTGTACTAAATTATTGCCAAACGAGCCCAATTTTTGGTGTGTTAAGGAGTAAAGGGACTAATCACAACCCTGCAATTAAACTTGTATGTGTATGTGCAGTAATAAAATTCAAAGGTTACGCTTCTAATCTAATATTCTGGTGCTTGAGGTGGGAAAAGAGGAGCCCTTTGTGCCCTGACGGGTGTCATCTCCTCTAGCAAAGCAGGGGGCTGATGTCTGGCTATTTCCCCCTTTTTCACAGGGGACACCTACTGATTCCATTTCCAGACTCATTACATCAGACGTCCTGGGTACGCAAAGATGATCTATGTGTATCTCCTGGTGCTGTTGTAGCAATTATTTGAATTAAGCAAGGGGACATGTTTCATCGAAAGCCTGAGATAAAATCCTATCAGGAGTGCTGCTTTGTTTAATTCAGGTCTATGGTCTTGGTACTGAGATTTCAGCAGCTGGCAAGACACTTGATCATCTGGGAAGGTCTGCTGGGAGCTACAAATGAATCATATTGCAGTGTCTTGATGTTGCCTTGCAATGTTTGTGCTGCAGTGCTCAGGTCTAGGTACTGATGTTGCGCCATGACAAGACCCACTATTGACTGGCATGTGCCGATGGAGTATAGCTTTGTGGTTGCCTCCAGTTTCTTGATGCAAAGAACTTACAAAGAGAGTGGACTGTTTTCTTTTCCTTCCCTTTTGCCTTTCTTCCCACTTTGCATGAAGTTCTTATCTTACATTTTAGGATATCAGGCCAATGAAAAATACATTTACTGCCTTTTCATATTGATGTGATTTTTCTTGTCTCGGTACTGCCCTGTGTGTAGCAACAGACAGTCAGTTTTGCTTTTTAACTGAGAGGAAGCTGTCTTTATCAACTTAGCTTTGGCCAATGCTCTGCTGTCTTCAGAGTCCTATGGAAATGTCTCTTAGTTCCCATGTTGAATGGAGATGAGCAGAGATTTTCTTGTGCGCCCTTGAGAGCTCTATGCTGTTTGAGGCCAGTTGCTGCTGATACAGTCTTTGCATATAGTGTTTGTAGCTTATTAAAAATAGCTGCTAATTGAGAGCTGAATGTCATCGGGGTGGATCAGAAGTGGGGTGATTAGCAGACTGAGAGAGGTTTTCTTCCCCCCTCTGCTCTGCCCTGGTGAGGCCGCCTCTGGAATATTGTGTCCAGTTCTGGGCCCCTCAGTTCCAGACGGACACAGAACTGCTGGAGAGAGTCCAGTGCAGAGCCACAGAGATGGTAAAAGGGAGTGGAGCATCTCTCTTATGAGGATAGGCTGAGGGAGCCTGGTCTCTTTAGGTTGGGGGGAAAAAAGGAGACTGAGGGGTGATCTCATTATTATTGATAAATATGTGACAGGTGGATGTCAGGAGGATGAAGCCAGGCTCAGTGCCATCTAATGATAGGACAAGGGGCAAGAGGTGTGAGCTGGAACATAGGCAGTTCCTCATCAACATGAGAAGGAACTTTTTCTCAGTGAGGGTTACAGAGCACTGGAACGGGCGGCCCAGGAGGGCTGTGGAGTCTCCTTTGGAGATGTTTAAAACCTGCCTGGATATGTGCCTGTGTGACTGGATCTAGGTGATCCTGCTGTGGAGAAGGGATTGGACTGGGAGATCTTTTGAGGTCCCTTCCAGTCCCTGATGTTCTGTGATTACTTGCATTTTCCTGCACATTATCTTGGATTAGAGTTTTCCTGGAAAAATAAAGAGTGAGTCTGCTTGAGGAGTCTTGCAAAGATTAGGAGATGCATTTGAAAAGTAACATAGTGGATCCCAGATGGGATGCACCCACACGTACTGAGGGAGATGGTGGAGGTCATTGCCAAACCACTCTCCATCATCTTTGCTCTCTGAAAATGACTGAACAAAATTATTTGAGCTAGTGATATATGTAGAAAAACATCCTGATGAGCAGTCTGCCTGCTTTTTTAATACCTGCCTGGTTACTGTGTTGGGCTGAGCTTCACAGAGTGAGATGCTGCTGCAGCTGGACAGCCTTCCCTAGGGCACTTTTGGTGGTCAGCTGGCTTGTTGATTCCACAGGCTACTAGCGGATAAGTATGGAATGGTTAGCAGGCTCATTAACAAGCTTTTATTGCAGTGTCAAGTTGGTGCACAAGAAGCATGCTGTTCTGGCTTATTTATTTAGCTAATTCATACTTGTATGATGTTATTCTTTTATTCTGCATTGCCCTTGTGGTGTGGGATTACTGTGTGCGTGCTTTTGTGGTGTTTTGTTTTGGTTCTTGGGGGTTTTAAATGGGTTTGAGGGTTTTGAGGATTGGGTTTTTTTTAAAGCAGAAGGGTGAGCAGAGATGTCAGAATACAAGCTGATAATTTTAACTGGCCTTCTAGCCAGTGGAAAGAGGCAGGCACTTCGAAGGCATCATTTCCTTCCTTCTCAGGTAGACATTTAAAATAAGTCAGATTAATTGCACCCTAAAAAGTTTATTTCTCTCCACTGACTGTAAAGAAAGCCTAAGGTGACAAGCTCATATAGAGACATTTATATTGCAGGTACCTTAAGACTGAGGAGTTGAATCCCACCCCAGGAAATTACTCTCCTTGGCTTGTACTGCATTTCCAATTTAAATGTGAATCTGCATGATAAGCTGGTGCTTGGGGAAGCAAAGCTGATTCAGTGCTTGGGGAGGAACTGAAATGGCCCCATATCTCAGTAGAACTGCTGTCCAGGAGGAGCTCTTACTTGCTTAAAGGAGGACCGGCAAGACCTGAACTGGTGCAAGGCACATAGCTTAAAAATTACAGAAATAAATGGAGATGTGGTGGAACATGAGTGAACCATCCTGTCAGTTTTTGTGCAGCCCTGTGTGTTGAGAGTGGGACTCGTGTGATATTCTTTTGTACCTCCATGGACTTTTTCCCTGAGAACATGTGGTAACTTGCAAACCTGAGCAATTACACCTCTACTCTCCATTTTTAGTTCAAGGACCAAAACACAGAAGTCTGTGAAGATGGTGGAAAATATGTCTGGCTTCTGTCTTGTGGGAAGGCATCCCTTAGGTGCCTTGGGATGCTGAGCCCTCTGGTGGGAGAGGAGCTTTCCAGATAGGAGCCCTAAATTCCAGGTCACTGACAACTTATGTCTTTGTCTAATGAAGCTATGTCCTATGAATGTGGTGGGCATGGATCCTACCAGTCTTTTATGGCTCCAGAGAAAACATTGAATTTCTAGTAGTCTTTTTTCAGTCCCTGAGAGCTGCAGTTTGGACATATATTCCAGTGCAAGTTTTAGCTGCTTCCGCTCCATCCCCTAAATCAAAGCCCTTCTTTTTGCCACTTCTTTCTGTGACTGTGTAGGGAACCAGGCTGGGAAATGTAGCTCTAATTTTGAAATCTATGTTGTGCTACAAATACTACTCTTGATGGACTGTTTTCGCCTGGAATTTGTTTCTTGGCTGGTTTACAGCTGATATTTCTGTAGCTGTGTGGTAGTAGCACAAGCTGCAGGAGGATGTGGGGAGTGCAGAGCTGTTCCAAACGCGCAAAGGTTTTCTCTGTTATTGGTGGCTCTTCCAGCATTCCTGTTTCCATCCACAAGTGCTCTGGAGGTTCATCCCTGATGTGCCAGCTAAGTCTGTTGCTCTGAGGAACACTCAGTGTATGTGTAGAGGTGTCTTGTGTATACAAGAGTATGTACATGTATGTGTATAGTAACTTGCTAAGCAAGGTGTGTTCTGTTCGCCTCTACTGATCGTAATATACTTCAGTAAAACAGGACAGAACTGAATCTGTGCAAACTCATCTTAAAATGTGCACAGAACTTTGGAGAGAAAACTCTCTTGCATCTTTAAAGCAGCTTTCTATTTGCATAGCATGCCCAAATCCATCAATATTGCAGATAGGTAGCACTAAATTAATTGTCCCTTTCCTACTTATTTGGGACTGGTTACTCCTCTGTTGGTTTTATTTTTGCTAAGCAGGTGACTTCACAGAACCACAGAACATTAGGCATTGGAAGGGACCTCGAAAGAGACTTCTAAAATCTAACGCAGTATCTCCTGCTCTAAGCCATTTTCTAATTACTTGAACAGTGCTTTGTTTTAAGTTGGATGGGGATTTTATAGGACAGCACTATAGTGGTGGCGACTGTGGGTTTAATTAAGGGCTGGTGTAATTTCTGTGATGCCATTGTTTGGATTATTTTGCCCTCGTTAGAGGACTAAGAGAAGATTTCTTTGTTCTTCAGTCTTGATCTAAAATGGCATATGTTACTATCTTTAAATGAAAGGAGAGCTGATAGAGGTATTTAAACACAGAATTTCAGCTAATGATGGCGCAATTAAAATTATTATTGTTTCAAATAAGTTTTTAAATGAACAGTGAAAACAAAGCAGATGTTGCTGAGTGTTTACTTTAGTGTGGCTTAAAAATTAAATTTGTGCTTTACAGTCATAGTTGTCAGATCAAATTAAAAAATCAAAGGGAAACCACATGGGGTTAGATCCAATAAAGGACTTTGTATGATTCATTGCCTCAAAAAAAAAAAGAAAAAGGGATAATATTACTTGAAAATTTTAGCTGCTTTTGTTGGAGATGGCTGATTCTGATTCAGGGGATTGAGAATATTCTCTTTAGTGTTACTTGGTAGCACTTGGACTTGGTGATTTTGCTTTGCATCATTGATTATGGAGCATGTCCTTACTGCGTGTAGTCCTATGCCCTATTTAGGGCATTTTAGCAATTCCTTTGTGTCTGTTCACAGTGTAGTGCTGTTGATTTGCTCCAGTTGCTGGGGATTTATCAGTACATCAAACATCTTCACTTAGTTTCAGATCAGCATTATCCCTCAACTGCAGCGGCCAAGGGAAGTGCTCTTGCACAGAGTGGTTGCTGAATACGTCTTGAGGTGATGAAGGCACGTACATTCATTTTGAATAAAAATAATGTGCATAAAAGACTCCTTTGAGCAGTGTGAAGACTATAACTTTGTAAAGCCCCTAGGAATGAGTTCAGAGTCTGTTCCTCTTCAGCATAGCACCTTCAGACAGAGCCAGGATCCAAGGAACTTAAACATGATATTTCAATGATACCTTAGTTGAACTTTCTTTTCAGTAATTTTCCTGATATTTGCAAATTTGATATCTGAACAAATCCTTTTTTTTTTTGGACAAACTAGACTAGCTATCTAGTTAGAGTTTGTGGTACTGTTGTAGGGACTTGGGTCAATATAGCTTTAGCACTTGCTTCTGTAAGAAGGATCTGATGGAGCCTGAGTGGCATTGAGGCGTTGCGTTCTGACCAGCCTTTCCTGCTGAAGGATGCACTTGAATAGACAAGACCAAGTGCTGGCTTGTTTCTAAATACAATCCTGTATTTCTGCAAATCTGTTACTCTCTTTTCATGGGAATCTTAAATATTTTCTTTATGTGGGCTTGCCTTCCTTCTCATTTTAAAATGGCTGTTAATACAAACTGCTTATGGACCTGCTCTGACTGTGGTGGCACTGTTTGTTTTATAATGTTTTTTAAAGGTTTATTCATTTAAAAAAAATAAAAAGTGTGTAAGCTTGAAGCTCCGTTAGTGAAAATGGGGTGTGTGGACTGGCGTAAAAACATACTGAAAGGGCAGCTACAGTAAAGGAAGAGCTTTTTTACATAGTAGAGATAAGAGAGAGGATGCACTTCAGTAACTGTACTTTGGCAAGACATCAGGCTGTTTCTCAGTTTTTCTACAGGTGGCTCTTGAAGTGAAAATTCCAAGTATGTGCAGTCTCTAAAGTTCCTACTGCTATAATGGCTTGAATGGTTTAATACTTGGCCTTCGTAGCTTATATGTTCTTGCGAGTGGTGGTTAGTGCCTTTCAAAAACAGCACATGAGCTTGCTCTTTTCTTCCTTTTCACAGAATTGTTTTGGTTGGAAGACACCTTTAAGGTCATCAAGTCCAACTACTAACACTGTCAGGTCACCACTAAAACATGTCCCTAAGCTCCACATCTCTGTGCCTTTTAAATATTTCTAGATGTGATGACTTCACCACTTCCCTGGGCAGCCCGTTCCAATGCTTGAAGACCTTTCATTTTGTTTAAAAACCAAATATTAAAAAGAATGTTAATTAGCAGTTATTAACCTTCATTTGCCATTAGTTGTGTGGAAGGCTGGCATTACAAATGCTGTGAGCTCGAAGAAATGTTTTAATTAGGTCATTAGATCCTGTGTGATTTAGTGATTGCCCAGAGAGAAAAGATAACAGGAAGAGGTATAAATGGACAGAGTCCTAATTCAGTGAAACTTGTATGCAGATGCACTAATAGGGCTTAAATCCTCACGTGCTGTTGAGCCTGAGTAGGTTGGAGCCTAAAATAGATTTACACTTCAGATAGGGGAGGGCTCAGCATCTTGGCAGAACTTGCTGGTGCAGCACAGCTGGTGAAGCTGGTCCAGGGTGGGCACCACTTCTGCGTTTGCTGGTTGTGGCAACTTCATTCCTCTTTGATATGTTTTCTACATTGAGAGTGTTGCTAGTCTGTTTGGGGAGAAAACAAAGAGGAGGAGATAGTAAATTAGTATATTTTCCTCGGCTTGGAAAATGTGCCTTGTTTCTTGTTTACTGCCTGGAAATTAAATGGATGCTTCCACTGTGTGTGTTTTTATCAATATAATTGAGCAATTCTCTGTTCTTGGGGAATAACAAACAAATTTCCTAAAGTGCCCATTGACTGCTTGGATTTGCATGTCTTCCCAGTGAATGGCATATAGCAGGAAAGACTGTTGGATTTTGGAAATCAAAAAACCCTTGATGTTTGGTTGGAAGGATGTTTCTTTGGCTTACTTGACCTAAAAGAGGAAAAGCTTGAAATTAATTAAGCTTATTTAACGTAAGTGTGTGTTGACGTGCCCTGTGGCATGTCCTGGTAACTTAAACCTGCTGCTGAACTTGCTTACCAGAGGAAGAAAAGTGTAGTCTTATTTTCTTGAAGTTCTTTGAAAGCTGCTGCCCAGTGTTCACTGACACAGGTTTGGGACTTTTTTCACAAGTGGAGACTGGTGAGACCTGATTCTCAAATGATGACAGTGCACCTTCACTGAAGATGTTTAAAACCCTCCTGGATGTGTTCCTGTGTGACTTGGTCTAGGTGATCCTGCTGTGGCAGGGGAATTAGACTAGATGATCTTTCGAGGTCCCTTCCAATCCCTAATGATTCTATGGGGATGTGGTCTGTGTTTATACCACTTGAAGTCTGGCTTAAGTTGATGGATTTTTGTACCTTTTAAAATAAACATAAATTGTGTGAACAGCCTACAGTTCAAAGTAATGAAAAATCTGGATTGTCACTCTTTCTAATCAAATCACAAGACAGATTCTTGAGTAAAGTATGTACATAAACTTTCAGCCTATTGAAATATGCATATATAATTTAATTTGCATACATTACATTCTTAGCTTCATTAATGATTTAAGATTCTTTTGCAGCTAGAAGGTTCTATCACTTTGTTTTTTTGCTTGATTCAGATTGTTCACCCACTACTCTATTTAAGTCAGACGTGCTTAGGCATTACAAGATGATACCTGTAACTTCATTAGACCTTTTATTAACATCACAGAACATTAGGGATTGGAAGGGACTTCGAAAGATCATCTAGCCCAATTCCTCTGCCAGAGCAGGACATAACTAATTTATAACTGGCCAGAGCGTGTAACAGTGTGAGACTTTCCTAGTTTGGAAATTTTAAAGCGCAAGTAAGATGACACTTGTGGTAGATGTATCTGAGAAGGTGCAGGAGAGAAACTTTGTCACCTGACATCAAAAGAGCTTTTTCATATTAGCATTGTGAAAAAGGCAGTAAACTTGATTTGTGGTTTCCTTTTAAATAACAATATTAACTGGTATAGCAAATCTAAAGTGGTTTGGTTTTATCTAAATTATGCTACGGAGAAGCAATAAATGCGGACTGTTTTTAACAAATGTTAAGCAGTAACATGTTAAATGAGTGAAGAGAGTGGCTTGAAAGCTGCTGTTGCTCCTGGGTTTTTTCATTTTGGGTTTGTTTCTTTTTGAAGGTTGTAGGACTATTGACCATTAGGAGAAGCTTATTTTATCTTTCTGTGAGGTGACGTCCCGTGCCTCATGTTTACCAGTAGGCATCCTTCTGGCCGTATAACAGCACAGCTTTTAAAAGGTGGCTCCATAGGAAGCTGTTGCTATTGATCTGCCACTGGGTTGCATCTTCTACTCAATCTGCAGTTACTACCAGTTTCTTCTAATGTTGCTGGAATTTGGAGTAGTCTGTCTGATTCTCTGATAAATCCTATCTCTGGTGAAGACTAGGATGTGTGAGAAAACCCACACGGGACACATGCTGATGCTCAGGATGTGTTCTGGTAGGTCTTGGCCCACTTAGAGTGTGCTTTCTCACAACAGCGGCTGGGCTTGGTGCTTTTGGAATTTGGAACTTTCAGAATTTGGGTGGATTTTCAGGACATCCTGACACCTACCTTCACAACATTTCTGTAGCAAAGGCTGGGTGAAGACTGAGGTGAAGACAGAGCTGCTTCAACTTTTTCTTCCCCCGGAAATGCAAATGTGTTTCTCCAGAATAGAGCAGATCACAGGAGCCCCATCCAAAATTTAACAAGAACTGTTGGAAGAGTAACCAAAGTGTTAGTGTCTGGTGAGGTAAAATAACTAGGGAGAAAGACAAAGCTGCAGAATGAACAGAACAGCTTTGTGTGCTCCTTGCTTTTCTTGTGCAGCACTTGCCTTTCCAGACAAGCTTTGGAGAAGACTTCCCAAAATCATGAGGGTCCGTGTGTATTCAAAGCTACTTTATCCTTGGATCACTTGTACTATGGTTTATAAATTATTTGTCAACCTGTTTGTAATGGGTTGATGCTAGGCCAGCCACTACATCAATGACAGACTCTCTGTGGTAACCCTTCTCACTCCCAGAAAGGGGAAGATAAGGGAGAGAGGCTGACAGATTGGAAAATACAACTAAAATGGCTTTAACTAAAATAAGTTAAAATATATACTAATATATACACAAACCAATACCAAATTCAGCCCTCAGTGGCACTGTTGGTGCTGTGGGCAAATCCCAGACTGGACTCTGAGGCAGGCAGAAGCCAGATTCAGGAACTGGATTCTGGACTTGGAGTCAGTAATGCATGGATTGGGACTGAAGGGAAAGCAAATGGACTCCTCCTTGGCTGTCTGCTATTAGAGAAGAAAGGCTGACCCTTGTGATCCCTCAGCTTTATGTAAAATATGTCATTTATGGAAAGGACTACCTTACTGGTCAGTTTAGGGTCACCTGTCCTCCCCACAGGTCTGGTTTCTTACTTAGTGTACCCTGAATGTGCTGCACAAGTGACTGTGGTCTTCAGAAGCACACATAAGCAAGAGCCGTTCTGCACACCAATCCTTGGTAGCACCTCTGACATCAGGTGGTACCACTTGCAGAAGCAGGTGCTGTCTGAAAAACATAATGACATTGACTGCAGAAAGTGCAGTTACTTGGAAGAGAATTAACTGTAAGTGAAATCAGTGAACACAATTAGTGTTGAGACTCTGTCTTGAACCAGGACACTTGTCAAAGCAGCAAAAGCTTGTCTGGGGAGCGGCAGCTCCTTCCATGGAGAGAATGAAGCTGCCATGCAGGAGGGCATTTCCAGTATGAAATGGGGGTGCTGGGCAGTGGGAAATCCCTCTCAGGAGTAACAAGGGCTGGGGCCCAAATGTAAAGCAGGTGGGCTGGGGGTAGGAGTGCCTAAACTGGGGAGTAGGTCCAGACCATATGCAGGCTGTTTTGTGGGTTTTAAGTCCTCAATACTTAATTCATGTAGTGGATGCTTTTTAAATCCAGGTTTGCATCCTGCTTTTGAGCGTTCTTTGCTGTGCTGTGTGTGTTGAAATGGGAAGCAAATGTGGACTGTCTGCTCCAAGATGTGATTGGTAGTAAAGAGTGTAAATGGATTGTAATTGCCCAAGAGGGCCCTGATCCTATAGGAGCATGCGTTAGCTGTAGAAAAAAGCAGTTCCATTAAACTTAAATGGGACATCTTAGCTATTTGAATAAGCGTAGATTAGTGTGCTTGCCTTGGTTACGCCCTGAGATGGTGTTTAGGGCTGCTTTTGCATTTCAGTGGTGCTGTGATTATAGAGAAACAAGAACTAAAGAAGCAAAAAGAGAGTAAGTGGACAATTACCAGAACACGGCTGAAAAATCCCTTTTTTACTGAGCATTACATATTCTCTGGGAACACACTGACACTTGTTCTTGAGTACCCCCAGTTTGCACTTTAATATTAATTGTAGCAGGGACTGAAATTCCTGCTTTGTTGACTTTTTTACGTTTTTAAAGTGATTAATGTTTTCATTGACTAGCACTGCTGACTCTGCAGAAGATGTGATCTTTTAATTAGCAGATGTCAGGATTAGCATTAGTGTTGAGCTGTAATTAGTATTTGTATGAACAGCAAAAGACCCAGGCTCAGCTTGGCAGCAAGGAGAATGAAATTATAGGTAGTGGTGTAACTTGGCACTTCTCTGCGAATCTGAAACGTGGTGGGTTTTTTGAAACCTGCAAGTATCGCAATCAAGGCATGAAGTCTAGTGCATTAATTGCTGGAAGAAAAATTACATATAAATTATTGGTATGTGTTCTGCTAGTTAAATCAAAAGTTTTGTTGGCCTAACAGAATTTAATGTATCTAATCGTCACACGCCGATGCTCTTAAACGCGAGGCTGCGAAGTGCTAATAGTTTCTTGGCTAGAGTGCAGCAGCAGTGTGCGTGGACCTGGATGTCTCTGCAAATGATGTGTTACGAGTGGAGGAAACCTAACTGAGGCAGGTGACATTTGGGGGTCTTAGAGCCCCCCTTCAGATTAAAGAAAAAACGTACCTAGACTTTATTTGCAGAAGTGAGGGTGCATGTGAATGGGGCCATATGTGAAGGGAGGAAGAGGAGGAGAGTGTTTATCATAGGCTGGGGATGCACAGAGGGACTCAGATACAGAAAGTAATGAAGTCTGCATGTCTCTAAGGAAGGAGACTTCCTCTCCTGCTGATGAAAAATCAGTATCATCCCAAGTCAATGGAAAGACCATAATTGATTAATGTGAGAGTTAAAAAGCTTATTATTGGTTACTGTGGGGAAATGTATTCAGTAGCTTTTTTTCTGTGTTAAAGGAAAATAAAATTCCTTTTTCATGTTGCCAAGGTAATTGAAGATAATGGTAATTTCTGTGACAATAGGACAAACTCAGCAGCTCTGCTTTTTGGTACACGGAAAGAAAAACAAAAAAGCTGCTTGAGTGTAGGCAGATCAGGATTGGAGGCTTAGGATTTGCACATTTGGTGCTCGGAGGAAAGCAGTAGCCTTCTGTACAGCACATCTATGATAATGACTATAGTGTTGCAATATAAAATGAGTTTGCAGCATTTCAAGTGCTGGACAGGAGAGAAGGATCCTCTTCCTGGCTTGTTTGTGTGGGTCATTCTTTCTGTTTTTTGCATCTAAGCCCCTTTGGAATGGGGTTAGTGATTTTGACCAACTTGGTCAAATGCTTTAAAATTCACCACATCACCAGTAAACTATGTTCCAGAACACCACATCTCCATGTCCTTTAAATAGATGGTGATTCCACCAGTGTCCTGGGCAGCCTGATCCATTGCCCAATGACCCTTTCAGTGGCTTCTTTGTGGTTTTAAACAACTATTAGAGGTAAATGACAAAGGAAAAGAAAAATGATTGTGATGGTGTAGTACTTTAAAATAAAAAACTGTAAGAATGAAATATTTTTTTGTAGCAAACACAGAATTAAGCGACAAATTCTTTTCACTCCCACTTTAAGGCTACATGGTTACAGGTGACAAATTTCAAATGCTTGTAGCAGATGACAGGCTGCTCCCTTTTTGTATTTCTGCCAGGGAGAAACGATAAAGACTTAGCTGTCATCTTTAATATATAATTAATACTTGTGTGCATAACCACCAGTCCCAAAACCAACTTCTCTTGCATCCAAGTCTCTGCTTGCATTTGTCAGAACAGCTATGAATGATCCTAAGCGCTTACCATGTACTGGTTTGGGGGTCTGTGTAATTGAAAAGTTTTATATAAAACTTCATATATAAAAGTAACATAGATAACAGAATCACAGAACGTTAGGGATTGGAAGGGACCTCAGAAAATCATGTAGTCCAATCCTTCTGCCATAGCAGGATCCCCTAGATCAAGTTGCACAGGAACATAATCTAGGTAGGTTTTAAGTGTCTCCAGTGAAGGAGACTCCACAACCACTCTGGGCAGCCTGTTCCAGTGCTCTGTCACCCTCATGGTGAAGAAGTTCCTTGTCAGATTGATTTGGAATCTCCTCTGTTCCCGCTTACACCCATTGCCTCTTGTCCTGTCGTTAGATGACATTGAGACGAGCCCAGCTCCATCCTCGTGACACACACACTTCACATATTTATCAACATGAATGGGGTCACCCCTCAGTCTCCATTTCTTTAAGCTCATGAGACCCAGCTCCCTCACCCTTTCCTCATAAGGGAGATGTTCTACTGCCTTCATCATCTTTGTGGCTGCACTGGACTCTGTCCAGCAGTTCTGTGTCCTTCTTGAACTGAGGGGCCCATGACTTAGATAGCTAGCTAAAAGTTTGAATTTTCCTCCAGTACTTTATTTCTGAAAGGAAAAAGCAATGCTATCACAGACGAAGGCTTTTCAAGCTATTGACCTTTTGAGGGAAGAGACAGAGGTACATGCACAGCACTCTACACCCTCAGTGATCATTCAAGAAAATAGCATGGAAAGCATTGGTGTGCCTGATTTGTCAAATAAAGAAATAGAGCATCTCACCTTCCATCTGAATAAATACGGCTCGTACTGGAGGGTAATGCTATCATCATAAAGTAATTGAAATTATATTATTCCAATGTACAGTTCAATAAAGCTAACCACAGTAGTGGATTTATTGATTTAAACTCAGTTAAAGCAGTTCACATATTCAGTTCAAAGTCTTTCTGATGAGTATCAGCTCTGATAATATGATTTCCCTCATTCAGTAGCAGAAAGGGAAGTTTTTATCAGTTTGAAATATCAGATAAAATGTTAGAATCTGATTTTTGCTCTGTTGGCCAGAGTGGAGTGACTTTGGGCACTCTTCATTTTTTCCAGTCGGTGTGTTTCTGGTGTATCCTCAGTGTTCAGGGGTCCTGTGGGGTTTTTTTCTTTTTTAAAGGAAGTAGGATTACTTAATGACGCTAGTCCAAAGGCAAAGGGCTCTTTTGTGCTCCAAGCAGCCACCGCTAGTTGCAGGCGTGATTATTTGTCATGTAAATGTCTGGCTCCTACCTCTTCTGAACCAGAGAAAAGAGTCTGCGGTAATTACTTGGGTTTTTCCTGGTCTAATTAGCAAGTAATCTGCTGTGACATTTAAGTACAACACAGATAGTCAGCCTGCGAGTAAATACCTTGTTTGGTGAATTATAAAGCAAAGTTGTCCTTTTCAGAACTCGTGTTGCAGAAAAGCTGTTGCGTACTAGCGTGTCTCAAGGCGGTTTTTTCTTGCCCTATTCTGTCCTGTCCAAAGAAGAGTAATGAAGCTAGATAGAGGGTCTAGAGAACAAGTCCTGTGAGGAGCAGCTGAGGGGTTGTTTAGCCTGGAAAGCAGGATGCTGGTCGCTCTTGGCAGCTACGTGTAAGGAGACTGTAGAGAGCCCCGTGTCAGTTTCTCTTCCCACTTAACCAGCAACAGGACAAGAGGAAACAGCCTTGGTTACACCGTCAGAGGTTTAGATTGGCTGCTAGGAGAATTCACTTCACCAAAAGGGTTGTCAAGGAGTGCAACTGGCTGCCCAGGGCAGTAGTGGAGTCACCTGCCCTGGAAGTATTTAAAAAACAAGGCACTGCAACAGGATACAGCATTTAGGGACATACGTGGCATAGGTTTATGGCTGAACAAGATTATCCCTAAGGTGTATTCCAACCGAAGTGATTCTGCAATTTGAAGAGATTGAAAATGTGACAGCATGGACAATTTCATGTGAGGGGAAGTGAACTTACGTAGAACTGTCATGCGTTTCTTCCTCTCGGCAGGACAAGTGAGGCAATCCGAAGGTGAACACTCCCCTCTTTCTTTCCCATCTTCTGTTTCTTCTTTCCCTGCTGTTTTAGGTCAGGTAATGCAGTAAATGGCTTGGGGCAGGAAAGCTCAAACAGTGGGTAAGTGTTACCGTGGAGGCACCACTAGTTTGATAACGGAAGAGTTTCAAGTCCAGAGTCAGTATCAGTAACTCAGCTAGGCACAAACGTAAGGAAATTTGGGTTAGGAGTGTAATTTTGAGTTGTTAATGGTATCTTTGATAAGGCAATTTTGGAAGAGAATTTCCAGTGTTAAATTGGAAACTCTCAAAAATTTTTGTGTTAGTTTTTTGCTTTTTTGGTTTTTTTCCCCATGGGGAACTGTACAGAAATCTCTGGGGAATTTTTATAGTACCCCTCAAGATTAATTAAACACATTTGTGCCTAAATATAATAGAAAAAATGATGAATGATGCATTGGTCAGAGTCCTACTGCATTATGTGGTTCTACATGAAATCTGTGAAGATGCATCACAAGCAAATTCCTTACATACATACAATGGTACCAGCACCAATCCTGACAACATGACTTGGGGCAACTGATCCTGGCCTTGGGTCCATGCCTAGCCTGGCCTTGGAGCCCAAAGGTGGCCCCTGAGCACTCTTATGCCAGGATGGCTGCCAGACAGTGCTGAAGCTGCATCTTATCTGTCACCCAGAGACACTTCACTCCTTTGCTAGGAGTCTCTTGTATTGCTGGCATTCCTCCCTCCAGGCAGTTTAACCCCTTACTGTAGTTGGGCCATCTATCCCACTGTGCCAGATCATTGCTTAATCACAAATTCATACTGCTGAGTAGTTGAAATTAGAATTTCCCCTTCAGCTGCAGCCCTTGCACAATGTTGATCTGAATCACGGAGTCTCTTTGGTTGGAAAATACTGCTAAGATCATAAAGTTCAACCTTTGACTTAGCAGTGCCAGATCACCACTAAATCTTGCCCCTAAGCACTAGGTTAAAAGCCCTTTAAATACCTCCAGGGATGGTGACTCCACCACTGCCCTGGGCAGCCCCATTCATTTCTCTAGGGAAGGCACCCTCCTTGCTATTCTATTTTTATGTTATATCAAGGGTGGAGTTTAAGATGTTGCAGTGAACTGCTGCCTTGCAAGCTGCTTCTTCCAGCCTCCCTGTCTTACATAGCAGAATTTTTGGGTTTTGAAGAAGGTTTTCCTTTGCTCTTCTGCACTGTAGGACCTCCCCATACTCCTGATTTAGGATTTGTTACAAACTCAGGAAGGAGATTTTGGAGAGTCTCTGTCAGTGATGCTGCTGCTGCTTACCTGTACAGCATCCTATCATCATCTCTTGCAAAGATTTGGGTTATTAAAATGTACATTCGTGACTGTGCTCAGATGTTGCCACCTTGCTGAAGTTCAGCACGATCCGTTTGCTGTCACGTTGTTCGTAGTTCTTAGAAAATTTGTCTTCGGTTATGAGTTTCAACAAGGTGTAGCTGTTGCCATCACATCTGCTGAGTCCTGACAACCCAAGTTTGAGACCCAGATGTCTTTCCAGCAGCATCCTTGCTAGCGTCTCTCTATATTGTGCCATGATGCTGCTCTGTAAAAACAGTCAAAAGAAAAGCTGAGGCTCATTGAAATGATACCAGTAGAAATCAAAACAGAACATTTGGTGTTTTGCTGAGGGGAAACACTGCTGCAAAAGTAACAGCACACCTGGGGACTTCAATGGTTTATTTCAGCGTGCTGTCAATTTGCTCAGGTTTATTAGCATGTCTGTATAGAAAACAAGTTTGCTTGAGTGAATGAGGGCACTGAAACTGCTGGATCTCTTTTGGCTTGGAGACACAATGTGTTGGATGTACATGGTGTGCAGGTACTGAAGGGATTGTATGTAGTGTCTCAGGCCTCCTGTGCAAGCCCAAGGATGAAGCACAAAGGGGCGAAAAGAAGCCTGTATAAGGGTGTGAAAATGGTTCACTGGAGAACCTCTGGTGATCAGTGTGCAGAAGAATTACTGAATCAGATGAGATGAGCTCTTTGTGGGGAGGCAGGGGGAGCTGCACTGATATAAAGTGCATGTGTGTGAGATATGATGGCTTGGCTGTTTTCACCTTCTGAGGCTCAGTTATTTGAGCAGGTGGTGGGAAGAAGCTCTCCTTTTGGTGTGGGGGTGCATGTGCAAATTCATCAGCCTGAGAAGATGTCTCCACTCTGATACTGGCTCAGTTGTTTGAGGAGGAATGCTGACCTTTGCTGGGTTTTCACATGCTAAACTCTCACAGAGGCAGTCATCTGAAGGGGTGCCACTCTGCCCTGCCAGGCAAGGCTGAAGGGCTCTTACCTTCTTCCTTCCGCCTTGCTAATAGCACTTGTCATCTTGCCGCGCATGTGGATTTTCACACGGCTCAGCATGCTTTCCAGCAGACACCAAAATATTAATTATAATGATGTAAAAATTAATTGAAACACAGCATAATAATCTCTGTTAAGTAAGGTCACTGAAATTGCCTTAAAATAGACCCCTCAAGAAATAATATGAAATCTCTCGACAGAGAAGCTTGGCAAATTTCCTGTGCCTGTCCTCTTGAGATGCTTCCTCTTGCTATTAAAGTGCATTCAGTATTTCTGTATTTTCCCTTAGAGCACATGCCGTTCAGACGGCTCATCTCTGCTAACCCGTTAATAGCATTTTAGCCTCCCTTGCCCAGGTGATGCTGATGGAAGCCAACAACTATCTGACGGTATCTACATCTGAATATAGTCTCCTTGGGAGAAGATGTGGACCTCTGGAGAACTTGGAGAGCCAGACTGGCAGCTCTTTGACACAGATACCCATCACAGATCTAATGCCTGAAAGTGGCATTAGGTATCCAGTGTCTAATGTTGATCTATCACACAGCCAATACCTGCAAGATTTTAGAGCAGAGCTGGTACAAAACTATTTTGGTTTTGGCCTATCCAAGGTCTACAAAAGTGGTCTAGCGGTCTGGCAAAGTGTGTAGAAGGATAAAATCTCACCAGCTTCCCAGTGATCCCCATCCAACTGTTTTAGGGTTTTTAGCAATGCCAGCTGTGTCTCTTTCATCCCATTTCAATCCAGTTAGTACTGGTTTGGTGAGACTCAAAAGTGGAATGCGTGTTTGCAGTACAGATTGTTCTTGTTTCATTCTATCATCTATAAATTATGCAGCTAAGGGAAAATAGTGTTTCAGATGCACTTTTTCTTGCCAATAGATGGTCTCCAGCTCCTGTGTCACAGTGGGATGCAAGCTAGCATTTTAAGGATGTTTCTCCCGTGCAGTGAGATAAGCCTTCACTTGTGGAGGCTGTGTGAATGGATCTCTGACACTTTGCAGTTTTGGGTGACACTTGCTTATTTTAAGTTACAGTGCTGCCTGGACAGGTATAAATCACCCGCAGTCAGAGAAGATCTAACTGGAGCAAACAAGCTTCCAGAGATGTAATAGTGTGACCTTTTTCCAGCTCAGGTTTTCTCTTTCAGTGTTGTAAAGGCCTTTTCTTTGACCAGAGATCAATGGCTTGTGGAAATAGTAACCATGAGCTGGAGGGGAAAATATATTAGAGGAAGAAAAAAGAAAAATCAGAGTTTCAGATGAGCTAGATGAGAGCACTGGTTGAGAGCACCAGCTGCTCCGTTGTCTCTTTCACCCTGTGCTCTGAAGATCAGCCCTTCTGCAAATGTGAATTTGGTTGGTTGTTTTTTTTTTCATTCCTCTTGACAAAATCTGTGGGGAGGAAATATGTCTGTGTGAGTCCAGCTGTCCTAAACTAATAGAGATTGCCTGAACATCACAGCCAAGTGAGAAAGAAGGTCCCACGTTAGTGCTTCTAAGGTGTTGGCAGCTGCTTACAAAAGCACATGTGGGAAGCAGGCAGAGAGAAATAATTTGTGTAGGCAGGGCCAGAAAATAAACACACAGAGTTCTGCACGAGTTTGACCTGTATGTTTGAAGCAGAAGATGACTTTAAATGTATCCTTAGCTTTTTAAAAGACATGTAGTGAACTTGACTAGTGTCCTTCCTTCTCATCCCAGACACCTGGGAATAGGCAGTGTCCACCTGCAGGCAGTGCATCAGTGCGCTGTGGTGGGCCAGATGTCCTCTAAATGCTGGGATTGATGGTTAGTAATGTTGTTAATGTTGATTAACAGCCCATCCTCCTTTGCACTCGGGGCTGGTGATAGTTAAGTGGTACAGGGCTTTAGTGGGGAGAAGGGGGAACTCTGATAAGAGGCAGCTTACACATTTTCAGAAGGAGCCTCCTAAGGAAGAGAGGATGGTAGTGTCACGTGTGAATGTTTAGTTCAGTCACATAATAGAGGGTGAAGACAAAAACCCAGGCTTAGTGCATAATGTTTTCCTGTGGTTTTGGTTGATAGAAAGATAACTTTGCCTAGTGTGAACTCCAGGCTGTCATGGTCTCTAGACTGATGCAGTAGTCAGGGGAAGGGACTCTGTTACAAACTGCAGCAGTTGATCCCCACAGTTTGTTTATTAGGTTTCAAGGAGGCACGCCTTGCCATGTAGAACTTGCAATAACCTACTACTGGGAAAAGCTGAAAATCAATCAGCGTCCTCCTGTCAGATTTGGTTTCACACAAGGCGTCTGGGCTGTGCTGTGTCCACGGTTTTAAAATATGTGCCTAAACTTTGCAGTAAGAGTGATGAAACTCCATGTTGTGATGACCAACCGTGCTTCCACTGTCAGAGTGAGTAGAGGTTTAGGTTATCCCCCTCAATTGCCACGTTGCGCATGTTTGAGTCCTTCATACCCTGAAGCCAGCAGCCTATAACCCCTCCAGAGCAGAAGTGCAATGGGGTTGTGAGCCAGCAGATCCATTTGGAAATGTGTTTTTCCTCTGCTGTTGGGTGTTTCAGCACTAAAAATAAATTAAAAGGCTCCGCTGTAGGATATTATTACTAGCTTGTGATGAAACTTCGCTGCTGATAGACAGTCCGTTGTAACAATTCCGTCAGGCTGCTGACAGCTCACTAGTTGCTTGGAAATGTCAGCTACTGCCCCAGGATATATGGAGAGTTTCTAGTTTAATATTTGGGTCTTCCATGCTCTCTAAGGGTGGAGAGTACTGGGGAGTTGGCTCCAGGAGTCTTGCACGTAGCCTGTGTTTCTCATGGTTTTCTTCAGTCTACCTGAACCTTGCTTTTGCAGACTTCAGTGCTCATCAGACTGATGGGTTTTGGTGCACTACAGTCTCATATGCTGGTAGTCATCTTTTTTTTCCATCTGAATTTGTTCAAATGCTGCCACTCCTGGTTTTTTTCTTTTCTCTTAAGGAGGAGCCCACTCAGCTGTACTGGTATGTTTGGTAACTATAATTAGAAAGCTAAATATAATGTCCTGAAAGCAGCAGTTTCACAGGAGGCGTCCCAGTTCCGCGACGTTGGGCTCCGGCTCATGCCAGGCTGGATTAAAACAATAGCAGCTATTGGGCTTTGCCTTTCTGAGCAGCTACCATTAGTCTACGCATGGTGCAGTGTAGCAGAGATCTGTCTATCCATTGTAATGCCAGCGTGCTGTGGATGGAGATTTACTGCCCTCTTATTTAAGATTTATGACGATACCTACCAAAACACTACCCTCTTAGGTATTAAATACTCTTAAGAATTTTGGTGTAAGCAGGAGTGATACAAATCAAAGACGAAGCCTCTCCATCTTTGTCTGAGAGCCAGCGGTTCTCAGCATTATCAGCAGTGATGCTTTTATGCTTAAATATAGTACTGCAGCAGTGTTCTTCCTTTATTTTGTAAATTATCATTTTACTTTCTTCCATGTGGTGACAGGCCATAAATTCCTCTTTCACTTCTGCTGGCTTTTATTATTTATTTGTAATGTGCTAATGCCCAGAATCTGTACCCAAACCAGGACCCCATTAACACTGGTTCTGAACAGACCCACCATAAAAGAGAAGAGCTCTCCCACATACTGAGGAAGACTGCTTTACCATCTCACTATGGGCATGTGCTGCTCTGGGATAGCGTTTGAATGGTGGAAGACGCAAACGATTAATTAAAACTTTCATACTCCGCAGCTGCAGCAGGTAAAAGATCCCCTTGTTGCTGATCTTTCGTCATTTTTGGGTCTTCCAGTATTTGCTGTTTTTCATTGGGCCTTATCCATTAGATTTGTGTGGCCCAAGGGGAATCTCAGCAGGTTGGTGGCTTCAGTTCGTAACTGCCTGGAAGCCTCTTTAATTATGGATCTTAACAATGGTGGCATCCAAATACCAACAGAAAGACCCCAAAGATGTTGTCTTTGTTCTTATTTGAAGCACTCACCTGATCTTCTGAGGGCTGATTTGTGACCTTAAAGCACTGAGCACCTCAGATACCATCAGGGTGGTGGGAAGTCAGGAATGGCTTTATATAGATTTGAATGCACAGAAAGCTCGTAGGACTTAACTTAGTTATCCCATTTGTTACCATTTTAGTCTTCTTTTGGAGGCTGATATCAGTGGAGTGCAGGAAGGGGGTAGCTACTTAAAATCCTTCCTTGTTCTGAAAGATTTCTTTCAAACTTTTTGCCTTTTTGCTGAAATAGGGAGTAAATTTACAGCTATGGTTTGTGAGCTGTGCTGAAGTTCAGTGACAATAAATCATTAAATGTGCTGCTGTTGTCTCTGACAACAGTGAGTTCACATATGTTTGAGAGGGAGGAAGAGACATGTCTGTTAATGGATTTATCTAGGTGGCCATGGGTCACTGATTCATTGCTGGGCACAGTATTGAATCATAGAATTTCTTAGGTTGGAAGGGACCTTAGAGATCATCTACTCCAACCTTGTTGCCACAGGCAGCGACGCCTCTCAACTAGACCTGGTTGCTCAAGGCTTCATCCAACTTAGCTTTGAGCACCTCCAGGAAGGGGGCAGCCACAACCTCTCCAGGCAATTGATTAGCTCTTTCCCTTATTTATTTGCTAAATAAGAAGTTAGAAGATTTCAGAGGAGAGGCTGGGAACACGGATTTTCTATCCAAATGCTTTCCACGTCCACGCAGGCAGATACGTCTTTATAGCCCATGTTTAAATTCTAATCCACGGTGCCGTAGATGAAGTGTGGGATGATGGCTGACATTTCAGCTCACTTCACATCATATTATTTTTAATCAGAAGCTCAACTTTAAATAAACACCGGTGAGTCAACTTCACTGGTCTCACTGAGTTGTGATAAGGATTGTGATTTTATTCTTGGCAGCGTAATTAATCACAAGGCCTGTAAGAGCCATTTTGACCATTAATGTCTGACACCATAAACTCATTTGTGGAGAATCCTTGGGTAAATGACCTGCAGAAGCATTTCACAGAGCATTAGGGATTGGAAGGGACCTTGGAAGATCTTTAAGTTCAATCCCACCACCACAGCAGGATCGCCTAGATCCGGTCACACAGAAACCCAGGCAGGTTTTAAATGTCTTGAGAAGGAGACTCCACAACTTCCCTGGGCACCCATTCCAGTGCTCTGTCACCCTCACTGGGAAGAAGTTCCTTCTCATATTGATGTGGAACCTCCTGTGTTCCAGCTCACACCCGTTGCCCCTTGTCCTATCATTAGCTGACACAGAGAAGAGCCATTTGTTTGTGTCCTGGATCATGTTTGCAGTTGACAGGAACCAAATACGTTGCTATGGGCTGCTATAGGTGAATTACTGACCTCACAGCAATTAGGATTTTTAGAAATGATTTTGCAGTCTCTGGCCATTCGTGTCTTCCAGCATCAGCAAGCTTCTTGGAATACAGGAAGACTTCAAAAGAGGGACTGTGTAGTATCAGAGATCTAATTAAACAGCTAAGACTTCTTACCCACTTTTGCTAATTAATTTGTGATTAATCTCGGAGCACAAAATCTGCAGGCCACTTGCAAGAAGAGGGTTTACTTCCATTTAATGGTATTTTCCCAGCAGAGATACAAAAGAAATGCCCCACTGAGTTAATCACAAGTATGAGGGATTGGACTAGATGATCTTTGGAGGTCCCTTCCAATCCCCGATGTTCTGTGATTCTGTGATCCATTGTGAATAAACATGTAAAACGTTGCATGGGCAGCGTTCCTCTGTACGCAGTGCTTCACGCTCTTTTGCTATTAATAATATGTTCAGAATGCATGGGTGTGCAAAGGAATTAAGATGTTGTAGACACAGATATTTATATCCACCCATCGACTTCGTAACCTGCGTTGCTAGACTTTACATAGCACTGTATCAGTTTCATCTGACTGCAGCCTGCAAGTCTTCCCTGGACTTAATTACATGCTAGAGAATCTTCACAGCAAATGGCAAAATAGGTTATTAAAGGAAGAGCTTGGCAGTGGCACAAGCTGCAATCAGAAGGGCTGACTGTAAAGTGTTGGATAATAACTCGTCTTTGCCAAGCTTGCTTGCCACATGTGCACCCCAAACCATCTTGGCTCCAAGTGGAAATAAATATAGTTAGGTCATTGGAGGATGGATGTGTAGCCATCTGAAGCTTATTTGGATAACAAACAGTTCCCATACAGGAAACAATCCTTAAATTTTGAGTCCTGGGGATTTATTCAGATGAGAACATGCAGTTGCTTTGCCCCCAGGAACAAACCAATTTGCTTGTGAGAGCTGGTGAGCAAATGCCTGCTGCTGGTTGTGAAGAAAGCAGGGCTGTGAATCTCTGCTAGAAGTTGAACTCTGAAAAAAATATATCACATTTTTACATGTGAGAGCTGGTTTCTTGGGTTACCCTTGGCACCGCAAAGCTGCTTTTGCTCCCTCTCCCCGCGCTGTGCTCTCCCCCTCTACAGAGGAGAGAACCTTTGCAGCAATGGAAGTACACACCTCTTGGCTCAGACCCCTTTTGTTGGGCTTTTTTTTTCTGTACTTTTCAGTTTTAGAAACACCCAAACAAGAACTTGCCTAACTGTATCCTATGCAGCGCTCTGTGGGTATCTGCTTTGTAGACAGGTGCAGCTCTAGCAGTCTCATGGGGTCACAGCTGTTCCAGAAACAGCTTTTGGCACTTTTATCTGTGAGAGGAGTTACCTGGGTTTGATGACTCTGATGGAGGGAAAAATTCACTGTCAGGCAACTTGTAAAGCTTTGCTGCCCTGATAGCATGGAGAGTCATCCTGGATCCCAGTGTGGGGAACTGCAAGTAGTGTTTGGCTTCAAGGCAGAAAAAAGGAGCCATCCACGTCACAGAACCGCAGAACATCATGGATTGGAAGGAACCTCGAAAGATCGTCCAGTCCAGTCCCACCAACACAGCAGGATCACCTAGACCAAGTCACACAGGAACTTATCTGGGCAGATTTAAATGTCTCCAGTGAAGGAGGCTCCACAGTCCCCCTGGGCAGCCTGTTCCGGTGCTCAGTCACCCTCACTGGGAAGAAGTTCCTTCTCATATTTATGTGGAACCCCTTATGGTCCAGCTCACACCCACTGCCCCTTGTCCTATCACTAGATGACATTGAGAAGAGCTTGGCTCCATCCTCCTGACACCTACCCCTCACATATTTATGGACATTAATGAGGTTACCCCTCAGTGTCCTCCAGACTAAAGAGACCCAGCTCCCTCAGCCTTTCCCCATAAGGGAGATGTTCTACTTTCTTCATCATCCTCATTGCTCTGCACTGGACTCGTTCTATCAGCTCTATGCCCTTCTAGAACTGAGGGGTGTTTTTCTCCCCTGTTCATCAGCATTCATCCAAATACAGAGCCTGGATTGCTGATTCGCCGTACTCTGTGGGATCCTCCTGTGGCATGTGCTTCAGCAGGGAAACCCTGGCTCTGCACTTGGAGGGTGCTTGAGTCTCGTGGGGTGAGCATGGGCCTTGACACCTTAGTGCCTCTACTCAGATAATATACAAGCACTCTCCACCAGGTTGCAGTGATCAGATGATTGTTTACGAGGCTGGCTGTGTGTGTTACGTGTAGAGGTTTGCAAAATCTAGGTGTGACTAGAACCACCTTGGCATTCGCCCTGCCTAGGGCGCTGTCTTCACCTCCAGTATCTCTAGCTTCCTCTGTTTGCTTTGCAGGTCCCAGGGTGATAACTCAAGTTGTTCTCACTTTCTGGGCATTTTGAAGTGCTGATGTTAATCAGAATTTTTAAGTGGCTGCTTCTGGACGGGAGATAGGATTGCCAAAATCAACATTTATCCATTAAAGTAAATTTTAATTACAACAAGCCCAAGTACTGTCTGTTCTGACCACAAGCTTCACACTGGGTTTCCTTTTTCACTTTTTTTTTTTCTCACATTTATGTCTTTATAGTGAACTGTTTTTATACTCACTTGTTTTTTAAATAATCTGATTTCTAACAAATGCAAATTATATCTCTTCTTGGGGGTGGAGAAGAAGCAAGGGATTTAGTTGTGCTCAACATGAAAATCCAGATTCAGTAAACAGTTTGTCTTTTTTTTTTTATATTTGTGTTTATTTTCTTGCTGGTGTCCAGTCCTGTCTCCCCATTTTGTCCAGAAAGAACAGCTTCCTTAGAGTATTCTCCTCCTTGAAATGCTGTATCTACCAGCTTGACCAGATTCCTCGTCCCTGTAATCAGCACGGATGTCGCACACCACCTTGCTCCTCTCTGGGTTCGAAGATACGGTGCTTTTAATGGGTTTCAAGACAACTTCAGCATTAATAACAGCAGTGTTCATTTATTTCTATTGCTTCTGACAGATCGTGCAGATACCACCGCTGTTGTAGCGTTGTGCGCGCTTCAGATACCAGGTTTCCTTTGATAGTTTTACAAGGTGCGTTTTGCCTAATTGTTTCATCCTTAATTAATTCAGACTGGTCTTGACGTCAGGGCAGAGCGGGTTGCATGTGCCATGGATTCCAGCGAAGGGATTTGAATTCCTGAGCTTGCTACGACTTGCAGAAGTAGTTCCTTCTGGCCTCAAATATACACCAGCAGCATCTCTGCTGCCTGCACTCTTACCGGTCCGGAGCTGCTCAGATCCTGCTCCCCCTCTGCTCTTCCCGGCCTTGGTGGGGTGGTGGTTCTGGCTCTACCTGCCAACCATGGGTGATCCTAGGCAATGCCCCTCCCCAACCCCATGTCTGCTTTACTAGAGTAATGCTGGAGGATGTTACTTGAAAAAGCCCAGGGAAGAGAAAATGTGGACAGACTGAAAAAGTGCCCCTTGTTGAGCATTTCATGCATTTGGTCAGTATTGCTGTTATGGCATTAGTTCCTTTGCTCTTGTTCAGGGCTGACAAGCAATGTGGAAGCCCTTGCATTGCTGGTTTTACTGTTCCTTTTTTTTTAAAAAGGTTTTTAATTTTATTTGAGACTCCATGGAGCAAACGATTTATTTTAAAATGCCAACATAAATAAGCAGAGTAGAAACTGAAATGAAAATGCAGTGAAGGCAAAACGTAAGAAATTAATCCATTTAAAGAAAGAAAAAAGTGAGCTTTTCTTTTTTAACATCAAGGGCATTGGTTTTTAAATGTTTAAAGCAGGAATAGGTAGAGGTTATTATTATAAAAACATAAAAGCCTCTTCTTCTTACTAGTGAGGCTGGGTGTACACAGCTGTGCTCGTAGTAATTTTCTTCTGCAGGAGTAAAGTCTGTGTGGACAGTCTTGGCACAGGGTAGGCTGGTTTTGCTGTTGGCCCCTAGGCACAGCACCTATGTACAAACAAGACATCAGCTCTATGGTAATTTCAGGGCTAAGGAATGCACTAATTACATTCAGGGAATTGGTATTACACCAAGTTATTTTCTAATTGTACTGCAGTGGGCATGCAGAGTGGACATTATTTCCGAGCCAGTTGCTCCTAGAAGGTTTCTGTAGGCTCCTCTTTGTGTATTTGGCAGGAGGGTCTTTAATTCCCATCTTCTGTACAAGAAACATGACTTTTTCAGGAGTATTGGCTCTTCAGGGAAGATAAGCATTTGCAGAGCTGTGGCCTGGCATCACTGGCAAGGTGCTTTCATGGAGCAGCTCTGCAAATCACTTATGCCTTTGACTGGTGTTACTGTTGGCCTCTCCTCATTTTACCTTGTCACTCTGCCATCCCAGAAAGTGGTTGCTGCCTGCCTTTGATGCCAAGCAGGCAATTAATTACAAGTAGAGCACTGAAACATTTTGGAAGTTTAGGTGTCTTGCTCATTCTGGATAGAAACCTTAAATGGAGTGGTGCAGGAGACCATCGATGGTACCCAGTGAATCTTAACAAGATTCTGGGGTGAATCTTGAATTCAGCAAAACTTTGCAGCATTTTGGGCAGACATAGCTTGTCGTTCTGGAGTAACGCAGAGTGGCTTTTAGGTATCTCACATTGAGTGGGGTTGCAGCTGATGGCGTGGCAGTTCTTCACTCCTGGTGTTTCATGACAATCTCAAACTACTTTTTATTAATTTACTTTATTAGTTTTTATCTTGTTTAGCATGACCTATTATTTCTTTATTTGTTAGGTATAAGTTATGTCAATTCCTTCTTGTTAGTTAATTAGTTTATGCTCTATGTGTATCACATAGTGTTGACGGTAGGTAGCAACCTAGGTCACATCTCGGGAGCTTGCTGCTGGATGCTGCGATGGAGAGGCTGAGCACGAGGTTTCAATCATTTGCAGAATCAAGAGATTAAGGTTTTTCTCTCTCATGCTTCGCAGTTCCCTGGGTTTTGTGAGATAGGCAGTGTTAGTGGCTTGCAACTGCAAGCGGAAGTCTGTGCACTATCATCTGTACTCCTCAAGTTGCTCTTGAATAGGAGGAGATGAATGTGGTTGTGTGCAGAAATACTGTTTTATGACTAAGGAAAATTGCCTCAATCATACTTAACAAGTTTGTAGCTCTTTTTGGTCAACCTGAAGCACCGTGTATCTTTTCAAAGGCTGAAATTACTCAAAATAACTGGATTTGTAGTTTTGAAAGTCAGTTGTAAAGTAATTTTGTGATAATTCTGCTGACTGAGACAGAAGCCTGTTATATTTCTACTCCTCTTGTCCCTCAAGACCTTCATAAAATGAGTTCTTCTACCGCGTGCTCTTGTCAAAATGACTGAATTTTAAAGTAAATATGAAGACATCAGTTAACATAATTTTCTTTGACTTCAGTCCCAGCCTAATGGCTTTGACAGAACATCCAGTTAATTTTGCTCTAGGTTCTGCTACAATCTATCCTAAGGAAATTACTGTGGATGATCAGATTTCTTTGTTTCTAAGAGATGAATACTGCTGAGCTGCCTGCTTTCTCCTTGCTGGTGTGGCCATGGGCTGGGGTCAGCGTGCTGGAGAACCTGCTGTGAATTTGGTGGAGGCCCTCTGTGGAGAGGACTGCCTTCCTGGTGTCCTCCACCCAGGCTGCCACTGCAAGTGGGTTTAGTGAAACACTGCTTCTCCCTCAGAATGTCAGCAGAATACTCCAGTGTCTCAAAGCCCACCTTGAGCAGATGTGGGGCTGGTTCCTCCTTGCTCTGCTAAAAAGCCTTTTATTAATCCTTTCAATTCTCATCGTGCAAACACAGCCTATCGCTTTGCCTGTGTTTAAGAACCACGTGGGTGAATGTAACAGGTTAGCCATTAAGCCGCTAGACTAGCCACATTTACCAACCTGCAAGCTCATGTTTCATGGTGGAAAGTCGTGTTTTGGCTGTTGGTGCTTTGTCTGGAGCAGCAGAAGAGCTGATGAGGTTCTGAGGTGGCCCAGAAATTTTGTCCAGCTCATGGTGTTTTGTTTGCAACTGTTGGCAAATGAATGAACGAAGGGCAGTGTTGTAACTAATCTAAGATGGTCTTGCATTGACTAGCATTCTTACACAGCTGTTTGAACCTTGCTGCTTCCTTCAGAACAATGACTTAATGCTGTGAAGAAACAGGGAGAAAGCAGCTCCTCTTAATAAAGATAAAATAAAAGTGAGTGTTTATGAATGGGAGCAAGGAAAGCAGACTATGGGGAGAAAGGAGAAATAAAGCAGTGTCCCCAGCTAACTGGAAGGAGGGCTCGTGCAACAAATCCCAACCAAGGCAAATTCTCTTCCTCCTTTTCACTTTAATACAGCAAAACAGGCTTTCTCCTCAAGCTGGCCCTCCTATGTAAGCTGTGCTCTCGCCCAGTGCAGAACACAATGACATACAATTATTTGTGTTGGTAGGTTTGAAAACACAGTGTGTTTAGAGTCAAAAAGAATATTCTGAACAAATTGGTGCAGAGACTTTGATCTGAAACTAATGTACTCGTACGTTTTAAAAGCAGTAATTTTGGAAATGGAGTCTCAATTTAGTCTTGAAAGAAAAAGGTTGTTTAAATGAATGAAATGAAATGCAAGCAATATCTTTGCAGAGGATGTATGTTTTGCAATAATATTAGGGATTTTTTTAAAGATTCATTTTATCATAAAATTGTCTTTTTGATTGAATTGCTTAATCAGAAATGTTGGCAGTGAAACATACATTTCATGTTCTCAAGGAAAGCTTTGGTTCGGGTTTTTTCCCAGATTTTTCATTGAAGATGTTAATTTGTTTTTTTTATGGAGAAAGGTTTTATAACTGGTTCAGTAAATCTTAGAATCATCGAATGGTAGGAGTTGGAGATCATTTAGTCCAACTCTGCTCCTAGAGCCGGTACTCCTAGAGCAGATCACACGGTAACATGTCTAAGTGGGTTTTGAATGTCTGCTGTGTTAGAGGCTCCAGTCTCTCTGGGCAGCCTGTGCCAAGGGCTCTCCTGTAGAGCGGTTACCCTCCGGTAGAGCGGTTACCCTCCTGTAGAGTGGTTTTTCGTGATGTTCAAACTGAACCTCCTATGTTCCAATTTATGCCCATTGCCCCTTCTTCTGTTGCTGGATGCTAGCGAGAAGACCTTGGCCTTATTGTCCTGCCACTCACCCTTTAGATACTTACAAGCCTTTTTGAGATCTTCCTTAAGTCTCCTTTCCAGACTAAATGGACCCAGTTCTTTCAGCCTCTTCTCGTAAGGCAGATGCTCCAGTCCCCTGGTCATCTTGGTGGCTCCGTGCTGGACTCTCTCTTAACTAACTCCTTGTCCCTCGTTTAAGAGCCCAAAACTGTTCACAAGATTCCAGATGCAGTCTCACCAGGGCAGAATAGAGGAGGAGAACTTCCACTGACCTACCGGCAACACTTTAAATGCACCCCAGGGGACCACTGGCTTTCTTGGCCACAAGAGCACACTGCTGGCTCATAGAATCATTAGGGATTGGGAGGGACCTCAAAAGACTGTCTAGTCCAATCCCCCTGCCACAGTTCACCAGCATTCCCAGGTCCTTTTTTCCAGAGCTGCTTTCCAGCAGGCCAGTGCCCAGCCTGTACTGATTCACGGGGTTGTTCCTCCACATATGCGGCACTCTACACTTGCCCTTTCTGAACGTCATCAAGTTCTTCTCTGCCCAAATTTACAGCTTATTCGGGTCAGGCTGGATGGCAGCACAGCCCTCCAGTGTGTCAGCCACTCCTCCCAGCTTTGTATCATCAGCAAAGTTGCTGAGGGGACACTGTCCCCTCATCCAGTTCACTGATGAATATGTTGAGTAGGACTGGACCCAGAACTGACCCGTGAGGAAAACAACTAGACACAAGAAACTTCCAGCTTGACTCTGCCCCACTGACTGCAGCTCTTGAGTTCTGTGCTTTGGCCAATTCCAAATCCACCTCACATCTAGGCATCCAGTCTACCTTTCTTAAGTTTGGCCACAAGGATGCCATGGGAGATGGTGTCAAAAGCCTTGCCGAAGTCAAGGCAGTCCGTGTTTACTGCCTTCTCTTCACCTATCCAGCAAGTTACATCTTCCTAAACTATTTTCATTTCCCATTTCCATTTTCTCCAGGCTGGTACTTCACTGCACTAAGCCTAAGGAGGCTGGACTCAAGCTCAGCCATGCCATTCCTGAGTTGGCTCATGGGTGTTACTGGTGCTGGTCTGAGCCAGCTGAGCTTGGCTGGACTTTCGATTTTGCTAGTCTGCCTGCATACCCACAGGGCAGGTATTTAGCCAGGAATTCGTTCCTTTCTAGAGACAAAGCCATCCCCACCCCCTTGCATTTACTGCTGCAGTATTTAAGAGCTGCAGGTTGGTTTGCATCACTACCCCACACAACCAAACCAGTTTTCCACAAGTTGAAAGATTTTATCCTACTAGTTATCGAGGTATAAATTTGTTACTGCAATGACTTGTTAGACAGGATTTGCGGACAGTCCCAAAGGTTGGGAAAAACTCAGTAGATGCTGTGCACAGATTTAACTTGCAGGCTGTGCTGCCCAGTCGAGTATTTAAATCCTCTCAGCCAGAGACAGTATGTCCCCTTCACATACTGCATGTATGGTGTGCTGGAGTCCTGCGGAAATATCTTTATCTCAAAGGAAAAAGCCCCGCGGCTGCTTTGGAAATGCATGCTTCCCTTCCTTTTGCAAGTGTCTGTGAAGGGGGATGCTTCAATGGGAGCCTGGCGTAGTGGTTTCTGTGCTGATGGGGTTGAGAGGGGAAATGCTGGAATTTGCAAGCAAAAATTATAAATGTAGCTGATTTATTACATAGCTCAGCAAGCTTTTTCAATCATCCTGCTGGTTTATCTTTCTGCCTCTGCATTTTCAGTGCCATTCTGAAAATCCCTGATGCAAAGAAGAGCATCGCTAGAAAAAGATAAAATGTGAGATTTTTTCCCCTTTGTTTTTTATGATTATTTCTGTTCTTTTGTTCCTTTTTCCCCCACTTCTATTAAATGGTGAAAGGACTGGTAATTTATGAACTTTGAAAAGTCCTCTAAATAACATGATCATTTAATTCTGCATTGCCTTGTAGAATATTTTGGAACATCTGTTTAAAACCCTCCTGGATATGTTCCTCTGTGACTTGGTCTAGGTGATCCTGCTGTGGCAGGGGGATTGGACTAGATGATCTTTCGAGGACCCTTCCGATCTCTAATGTTCTGTGATTCTGTAATTCTTGTTGTTTTCAGTTGGAAATAGAAGCATAAACACCTTTCAGAAGTCTTTTTCTGGTGGCCCTGAGGGCATTTTACATGTCAGTGGGATTTGTGTGTGTACCTTATTGGAGCCCTTCTGAAAATCACATTTAACAGTGCTGGAGACAGACTCACCATCAGAAACTGTGAGGTTTTGTTTTACTAAGTTGCTTAGGTGCTGCTGGTAACCTGAAATGATTGCGGGTTTCCTGTTAAGACAAGTCATATTCTCCTTCCTTTGGCTGAGGAACATTTTTCACTGCCTTTTCACAGAATCACATAACATTAGGGATTGGAAGGGACCTCAAAAGATCATCTAGTCCAGTCCCCTTGCTGCATCAGTATCACCTAGATCCAGTTGCAGAGGAACATATCCAAGCGGGTTTTAAATGCTTCCAGAGAAGGAGACTCCACCACCTCTCTGGGCAGCCGTTCCAGTGCTTGGTCACCTTCACCGTAAAGAAGTTCCTATTGATGTGGAACCTCCTCTGTTCCAGCTCACACCCATTGCCCCTTGTCCCGTCATTAGATGACACTGAGCAGAGCCTGGTTCCATTTTCTATGTCATGGTAGAAACCATGCAGGACCCTTCATGTTTCCAGGAGTAAGGCAGGGCACAAAGAGCTGTATTTCACTAAATTAAGATATAAAAATCTTCATTACAAGGACCAAGGAGAGGAAAAGCATTTTACTGTTAATGTAGCATGTGTTATCCCTCCTTAGGCAAGGGGGCATATCACAGAATCACTCTGGCTGGAAAAGACCCCTGGGATCATTGAGTCCAAATCAGTTCTTATCTGACTTTCGAAATAAATTTGCACGATGATTGATCGAAGCTCTTCTGCAGTGCTGGTTGCAGCTTGCTCGCTGTGAAAGGCTGATTCTGCCCCTGGCTTGGCTGCTTAAACACGGAGGCTCCTGCTGAATGCCCGGGTCAAGGTATGTGTCTGCAAAACCTCACATGTAGAAGAACCTCTGATGCAGTTGTGGGTGGTGCTGCAGGTCAGACACGCGTTTTTGTCATCCCGTTTAAAGAATGATTTCTTATTTGGACAGGCCTTCGCGTTTAGGGCAGGAGCAGTAGTAAATCTTGTAGTAGTGTGTTGAGAAGGGTTGTCTTGGAGAAGTGCTGGACACACTTTTTTGGAAGAAGGAATAGTTCTTCTTATGGGGAATGATTTCTGTGTAAGTGTTATCCTGGGTGAAAATTCTTTCCTAAAACAATCCTTGTTTATCCTCTCCTGTGTGATTTCTGCTTACTGGCTGCTGATGGGGTCCAGCAAGAGAAGTTGTTAAAAGATAGGCTGGATGGAAGATGGTTCTCTTGAAAGTCTGATGATGATGTTAGAGCGGTTAAAAAAATACGGCTGAGAAATTTTACGAGCTCTCGGTGGTGGCATGACAAACATTTTTCACCTCCATTAATCTTCCTTTGGGGTTCATCAATATAACTCAGGCCAGGGTTAAAGCTAGGCGTCTGTCAATGCCAGATTGCACCACCTCCTTGAATCAAAGCCTTAACATCACAATCAGTTTAAGCCTATTAGAAGGTTCTGAGTGACTATAAAAATATTCCTACAGCATTGCTTTCCTAGGACAGAAGTCTACTGATGAGATTAATGTCTAAATATTTGAAGGGTGGGTGTCAGGAGGATGGAAGAAGGCTCTTCTCAGTGTCATCTAGTGATAGGTCAAGGGGCAATGGGTGTGAGCTGGAACACAGGAGGTGCCATAGTAATATCAGAATGAATTTCTTCACGGGGAGGGTGGCAGAGCACTGGAACAGGCTGCCCAGGGGAGTTGTGGAGTCTCCTTTTCTGGAAGGAGATGTTTAAAACCCGCCTGGATGTGTTCCCGTGTGACTTGGTCTAGGTGATCCTGCTGTGGCAGGGGTATTGGACTACGTGATCTTTCAAAGTCCCTTCCAATCCCTAATGATTCTATGATTCTGTGGTGTCATGTGGTGCATCCAGAGGGAGGGCTGAAAATTCCTGGTGGCTTGCAATTAAAATAGCTTTATAATAAATGCTGGAACAAGATTTTAAAAATAAAAAGCAAAGAAAATTCAACCTAGCGATCCTGTTTTAGCTCCTAGGGGTATTTAAACAATTGTTACCTTTTAAATTTAGGAATTAAGGGTTTGTTTTCTGAATGCTGCTTCTAGCTAGTGCGCTTGGGAAAAAAGCTTAGGGATTCACCTGCTAAATTTAGCTCTTCTCCATTCCTTGAGACTTTTGCTTTGCTTCTCTTCCAAAGCATTTCTGAGCAGTTTGTTCTGCCTTAAATTGCAGAGTGACACAGAGGAGATAACGTAGCCCTCCTAAACACACACACACACACGTATCCACCCTCTTTCCAACACTATTTGCAGAGAGCCTCCAGACCTCACTAGCCCCTCTGCGAGTTTTCCTCAAAAGGAGGAACTTTCAGAGACTCAAATGAATACTTTGCTTGAATTGGTTTGAAGGATAGCAGCTTCTGGAGCAAGGCACAGCTTTTGCAGGAGTCTGTTTGCCACATGTGAGAATCCATGGGCTGCTTGCCAGTGTCAACACAGTATATTAGGTTTGTAATAATGTAAGCTCCATAGACCATCTCTGAGTCTTGCGGCTTTGAAGGTTGGGAAAGGAGTCCTGCCAGCTCCAAAGAAGGGGTCTGAAGGTGGAAACAGTAATGATTAGTTTAGAAAGGATTCTCTGTCTTGATGTGTCACCATGGGATGCTGCTGGCATCTTCTCCAGAGAGGCTGTTTGCTACCACACTGAGGGTCTTGATTTATCTCAACTATTGTTAATTTTCAAGTAAGTATTACATTTTTATTGCATTTTTGTTTTATCTTCCAGGCTGTACTTGTGGCAGCATCAATCTGGACTGATGGTATTTGTTCTGAAGTAGCAAAATGCCACTGAATTTAATCCTAATACGAAGCCATACTGGCAAAGACTAAATTACATGCTGGTTTAGAAAATGGAGGATGCCTGCTATGGCATGAACTGATCCCTAGCTGCTGTAAATTTCCAAGTGTAGTGTGAACGTGTGCTTTCACCCCCATTGACATGACCCTTATCTCCTGTGCTGTGCTTCTGAGCTAAGGATGCAATAATGTTTGCCTCTGGGTGTGATGATTGCATCCTTCTCAATATGGATTCAGGGGCAAAGAGATAACAGTGCAACAGCCAAGGGCTAACTTGAGCAATAAGCTCAAGCACAAGTTAGGTATGTAAATATCACAGTGAGTCAGTCACCGTAACCCCAGCAACTGTGAGCAGCCCAAGAGCCCCTTTAGCTCTCCTGCAGGGCAGCTGGCTGCACACCAGGATCTCCCCTTGGGCAGGGACACCTGTCAAGGCTTCTCAAGGTTGAGAGATTCCTTGCTGCAACAGATCCTCGGTGCATGACTAGTGGCATGCAAAATGTTGGGACTTGATTCAGATAATGTTTAAGATTAACTGTGCATGTATAGTTTTTTAAATGGGAGGGTCTCCTGTCAGCTTTGGCTGATCCTGTCCTCCGTGCAGTAAACAGTCTGGGGTACCTCACCATCAAATCTTGTTAAAAAGTCACAGCTACTGGTCAAACTTTGTTATCAATAAATATACTGTTGCTCGCCTCTTGCAAGTGAAGTGCACAATTCCATAGCCATACATTGGCATAGCTGGCAGGTTCCTGTGCGACTTGGTCTAGGTGATCCTGCTCTGGCAGGGGATTGGACGAGATGATCTTTCGAGGTTCCTTCCAATCTCTAATGTTCTGTGGTTCCGTGTGATCCACAACCTGTAGCTGTTGCGTTTGTTGCTAAGGTGGAGAAGAGTTCAAATGCCATCAGTCTTGCCAAAGATTGGCTGTGGGCTCTAGGGTGGCCTTTTAGGTGCCTGCCTGAGATGATATACAGGAAGCCAGTGGTTACTTGATCATTGCAGAGTTTTAAAGGCGCACATGTGCACAACTGAGACATCACAATGATAAGAATCTTGGAAGTTTAAGAACTGTGAAGTAAGTATTTGTACGAGACGGGGAACTTCAAACATTCCTGTTTTAAGGAAAGAGCTATTTTCAGAATGTATCTTCTT
>VXBP01007875.1:0-56707 GCA_013400115.1 Rhinopomastus cyanomelas
TATGACTAGATGATCTTTCGAGGTCCCCTCCAATCGAAGAGAGCACACAACAACCATTTCAGGACGCTGTAGCAGCTCTTGCTCTGGTCATTCGGTAACACATTTTCCCTTAAAATTAAATGCAATGTAATTAATTTAATTTATGTTTAATTGAATTAATTAAATGTATTCCCACCAGTTCAATGTGCTTCCTTTAGGAACTCAAGACGGGTAAAGTCACTACTTTTTGAAGTTTCTGAGAAGACTTTTAACTGGTTGGCTTTGGTTAGGTTGGGTTTGTGTGAGGGTTTTTTGTGGGGTTTTCCTTTAGCCTTTCAAAAGAAGGGAGATATCTCTTTTCAAAGGGCTAACATCTCGGGTGGGCAGTGAGCGTTCTGGTGCCCAAGAGTTGAGGACAGCAGTTCCCATCAGGTTCCCCTCTGCTGACAAGTAAACCATGTCGGGGGCTCTTTCCTGGACCCAAAGGTAGCACAGCAGGCATTTCTCTTTCCCAAAACCGGGAGGACTTGCTTGAGGAGCATAACCTGGGCATGCATCCAGCCTGCAGAAGAGAAAGAATACAAGAGAGAAATAACGCAGAGCTGAGAGTGCTAGACATACTTGGAAAATCCCACACTGTGTCTCCAACCCCTCCTTTAGTCCAAAGAACCTTTCTGTCTCAAGACTTTTTCATGCAGCTGCCAGTTTAGAAATATCCTCTGGAAAATACAAATCTTCCCCTAGATACAGGAAGCGGGGGCTTAGGGGCATCTTGAGTGAGACAGATCTGCTTCAGTGGCTCAAGAGCAACAGATCCTAGGTTTTCTTTATGGAGGAAGAAAAAAAGTAATTTAACTAATAGGTTGAATAGCTGCAGCCATTCAGACTGTTTTTCTCCTTCCTAATGTTTGCGTTATGATGGTGCTGGAAATCACAGGCACTTGGCCTGTTTTGTCTTGTCAAATATCTGTAGAGGTATCTTAGGTCAACAGTGTTCTGAGGTCTTTCTTTAAGAGATAAAGTGTTTTATAGCATCATCCTGTAAAAATTTCCCCTTTCTGTGGTCAGTGAGACCTGCCTGCTGACACTGCTCTGGGGCACTTGTGAGTTTTGTTAGTCTGACTGTACCCCACAGGCTGACCTGGGGCCAACCTGGCCCTCAGTGAGGTGACACCCAAGAGCCCCACATTGACAGTGGGCCCTGGCCCAGCTGCGATGGTGGAGCTGGAAGTGAACTTTCGCTATCTGAGTGTGTTTGGTTACGGCGGGTGGTTTTAACACGGAGCTGCAACGCTCACATCAAGAGCTGCTTACATCCCACTTGTGTTTCTGCATCATGCGAGGGGCTTGGTACAGACACGGGTTTAGGGCTTGCCCGTGCTGTAGGTTACGTCTGGTGGGATAACAATCAAATTCCTCCCTGTTTCCACCACGACAGAAGCACATCTTAGACTGGCAGCATAACTTCAGCCTGAACCTGAGCAAGCTGCAGTGGCTTGGGAGTTGTGTGCCTGCAACTGGTTTCTGGTACAGTGCTAGCAGCTGGGATGAAAGCTCAGCTGAAGGTAACTTTGCAGCCCAAATCCTGCCTACCCACACTGAAGGTCAGCGGTGAGGCCGAGCAGACAGGATGCAGACACTGCCAGAGGAGGAGCCAGGGTGCTGGGGTGAGGTTAGGTAAGGCAGGGGCGTGTGACAGAGCGTGCAGGTCTGCACTGCCTGCCTGGACACAGTGTGGAGGAAGGGTGATGAGCCAAGAGGCGCGACCCCACGCCCTGCTCCCAGTGTGCACATTGCCAGTGTGCCCTGGCAACGAGTGGCTTGGTCGCGGCAGTTTCTACCATATAAAATCCTATCCCACGTAGTCTGGCGGTGGAAGACTGGTATAAATGTCTGCTAAACGAAGACTTCTTTTCTGGTAGCAACAGTTCTGCAGGTGGCAGTGCAGACGTTCGGAAAAGAAGTCAGTGTCCTTGAGACATCAAAGATTTGAACGTGTGGCCAAACGCAGTGTCAGACTCCTGGAGTTAGCGGATTTGGTAAATGCCTTGGCAGCTCATTCAGCCATCGCCAGCTTGAATGTTTCCTTAGTGTTTCTGGGAGGCAGAACAAGAAACTTGTTGTCCTGAAGGAAAATGCGTCCGTTCCTTTATCTGACAATTCTTTTTACAAACCATTTCAGAGTGATGCATATGAACAACGGAAATAGAAAAGCTTGCGCCCCAACCAGAGATGGTGCCCGTTGGCTGGAGCAAAAGCTCTTTAACTCAACATTCTCATATCACAGTAGGACCTGTAAAGGATCAGAGCAGTTGCTGAAAGGGAGGAGACAAGGGCTGTGTGTGCTAACTATGCTCCTTTTCACCCCCCCTCTTTGGGAAGCCGAGCCTCACTCTTCTGTACGTGTAAGTGTCTAGGTATTTATCCCCCTTCTCATGACCATGTATCACAAACCCCTGTGATACTCTCCTTTGCAAAAATATTCCGGGGGTAAACAGAGAGAATGTTGCTTATACTTACCAAAATATGTTGCCAAATGGTTCTGCTGGCTGGATATCTCTGCTAGCCACAGGAGATGGTCGCCAGGTGTGTCTATCAGGGACACATGGAGCGCTCAGCACCGTGCTGTGCTTCCTTCCTTGGTTCCTCTCATACTTCTAGCCTCTGGATACCTGCAGCACTAAAATTCACTGGCTGCATCCAAACTCTTCAAGAGTAATGGCTTGCTATTCTACCCCCTGACCTCTCTGGATGGTTCAGTGAGCATCTTGGTGTCACAGAAAGGCTGTCATCCACTCTGCTGTGAAATCTCATCAGCTTCTCCAGAGTGGGAACTGCCCTGTGGAACTGGATCCAGCAGGCTTCAAAAGAGAACTTTCCCTTGTTTTCTCATGAATTTGCTGAACACTAACAATCAGACAAATGCCTGAAGCTAGCAGGGCTGGCAGAGGGATGAGTCCCACCTTCTTCTTGCCCTGTGCCAGCACAGGTGTTTAGATAGTGGGAGGAGGTGTGGCTGCACAAACGTTGGTGGCAGCCCAGGCAGAAGTTGCCCAAGGTGGCTGTGGGAAGGATGGAGTGGGACCTTCCCTCGACAGCATCACAATGATATGTTTGTGGGTCTGTGGCACAAAGCACTGGTCAGGAGCAGCCACATCAGACTAGTGAGGGGCAATCCCTTTTCCCACAGAGTGTTATTTACCCAAGGACTGAAAAGCAGTCATCGTACTCACCTCCCCAGCAGGTATGTCTGCCCAGAACCCACCCTGTGTGGACTTCAATGGAAGGCAAACATGCCACAGAAATGTAACGGTTGTGGCTATAGAAAAAACCTCTGTGTTTCGCTGGTTTCCTTCTTCTAGTGTGCTCATTAATAGCTACTGCTCTGGATGGTTTTATTTAGTACCTGCCTTCTTGTACCTTGGAAACTAAAACCTGCTTTCAGGTTTCAGTGAAGTATTGCATGTGGAGACATGGAACCGACTCTCCAGGGTAACCCTCTGTGCTGGCTTTTATTGTGGAATGACAACGAAAGTCTTTGCTAATAGTAAACCACAAATTTTGTCTAGAGACCGTTAAGGTTATCAGGATAAATCTTGCTGCCCACGAACCAGAGAAGCCTAAGATTAGAAAACAGTAGCAGCATGCCCAAGGTGGTCTTGGCCAAATTTCCTCCCAGTGAAACTCCATCTTCAGGGCTATGGCTTTGTCCTTCCTGTGGCTGAGGCTGGCAGAGCAGAAGGTGAATCCATCTTTGCGAGCATATGTACCAGGAGTCTTCCATGCTGTGGCAAGATAAAGGTCAAAGCACTGACACAGGTTGCAGATGAAAAGGACTTTGGGAAAGCTGTTCTGTCGGGGTGCCTGCATACCTCTGGAAGTCTCAGGGCTATGTCGTAAAGCTGTTTTGAGATACATAATTATATGTGTGTTTGTTGTATACTATCCACCCATAAAAAACAAGACTGTACTTTCTTTTAACGATCTCCCCAGTTTTTTGGTCTGCAAAAACTTGTGAAAGTCAGGAACTGGCGGATCACGTGGTATTAACTCACGTTGTGTAAGAGCAGGTGTAAAATAACATGTTGTTAACTGAAATAAAGTGGTGTTGTCTCTTTAAACATTCAAATAGGCAATAAAATGGTTCTGCAAACATGTGGGAACCTGTGCCACCAAACATAAAGTGGCTTTGTTAAAAAGAGAAGGAAAAGAAAGAAAAGGTGGCGGGGTTGGGAGGGGGAAGGCTGGCTGTTACACTGTGAGACCCCGATTGTTGTGGGTGTGTATGAATGCACTGCTAAACTGCAAAGACTCTCTGAGACTGAGACAAGAGACCTTGTAGGTCACCCTTAAATTCATGTGTCCTTTTGGTGAGATATTTGGCTCGGCACTTTCTCTTCTCATTCCACTGCAGCCTCTCAGTAGTTTTTGAAGACCAAATACAACCACAAAATCCACTCGGTCCTCACTTCTCCCTTCACTTGGCTCATATATCTGAACATATATTCAATGTCAAGCTGCCACCATGAGCTATCTCTTGAAAGCCTGTTCCTGTGTGACTTGGTCTAGGTGATCCTGCTGTGTCAGGGGGATTGGACTAGATGATCTTTCAAGGTCCCTTCCAATCCCTAAGATTCTATGATTCTATGAAAGGAGGCTGCCTGCATGTCCAGAACTAATCCTCTCTGCTGCTTGAATGTCTCTGCCCTTTCCACCTTTCCACTCTGCCTCAGATATAGCCCTCCCACGTGCCGGAGTCATCATACAGGGGCGTATAAAAAGCCGCATCGTTCTCAAGAGTGCACTGTGCTTGACGCTGAGGGGAAGTAGGTTCCTAATGCTGGGGAACACGCAGCATCCTGCCCAGCTTTCTTAGCTTCTCTGTAAAAGCACAGCCTGCAGGAAAACATTATATATCTATATCTATATCTATATATATATCTTCAAATTCTGCCACTGGGATGCTAACATCTCAGAATACCCTGCGGTAGCTTGATCTGCTGATGCCTGTGACTTTAAGCAATAATGGGGACACAGCTTGGAAGCCAACAACAGTGTGGAGCTAGAAATCAAAGAATAACATGGAAACCAAAGGTTTGGGAGCCATAATATACTGAAGAGCGTCCTAAAAAAAGCCCACTGGCTCAGTAACATCGGTGCCATTCACTCTGCTTACACCAGAAGAGTCTTCCCTTGCGCATTCTGGTCCATACATGGTTGTAGATAACAGGTTTGGCTTTACAACCCTTATGGTTAAAAGTTTTGGGTTTTTTCCCACAGAAAAATGCAAGGAGGAGGACCCTTGCTTTAAAAACCTGGCTCAGATTAAATTGTTCAGAGGACAAACACACAGGATCTTCTGATACAAAGCAACAGTGCTTCCTCGGCAGAACCCACCTCCCCACAGGGTTTGTCATCGAGAGGTTAAGACACTTCTTCCACACAGGGATGCCCTGAGGTTACTGCTTGGCTGGAGGTTAGGACTGAGGTTAGACTTCTTGGAAACAAAAAGAAAGAAGGACGAAATGGCAGTGCCAGAAAAAAAAAACAAACCCAAACCCAGGAAATGCCGAAAGCTGCAGTAGTTTTGCTTCTGCAGTGTGCTGTTGACGGCATCTCTTTGCAGAAATGAGCTCCTCTCCCAAGGCATGCCCTGCTCCCTTCTCTCCTGCTGCCTAGCCGTGCACGCTGCGGGCTGACCAGGCACATCCATCATCCACAGCGTGTTTCGGAGCAGTTCCTCCTCTTGGCTGCTCGAGAAGGTGTGTTGTTTGCTTTGCCTAAGTGCTCCCGGGGCCTAATGCTCCGTTGTTATGTACAGACCGTTTCTGCTGTCATGAATCATGTTCTACCACTCCTGTGCCTCCATTTCTGCACCGATCTGCTTTTTTTCTCCCAAGCAAACACGTTAGAGTTTCCGTGTGCGAAGCCACGCCGGAGCATGCCGGGCGCGCGGTGCTGACCAGGTCGCTCCTCCTTATGCCGATGCCGCTGTGAGCAGTAGCCATACCTGTCTGCCTAGGAGCCACTGACAGCTCTCCTGTTTTTAACGCCGACGGTGCACGGATTCAGAGCAGCCTGAAATCATTTTGCCAGATACATATAAAGGGGAAAAAAAGAATCTCACTGAAAATAACTCTCAGCGTCCAGCAAAATATGCCCTTATCTTATCTGTTGTGAGTAACTGCAGATATTTGCACAACGCCTTGTGCTAGGAAGGAGTTGTTTGTACATGTTTCACTCCCTTTTCTCCAAGCTGTGCATTTCGAAGGAAATCTTTCCCTTCAAATTCCTCCTTCCTGCAAAATGTTGCAGTTTCTCTTTCCCATGGTTCCCTGAACGTCAGACCCAGCCCTCCCTCCAAAGATCCCGTCGTTGCAGATGGTTTTCTATTAATCTTCAAACCGCCTTGGAGAGCTCTCTGCTTCTGGCAGCACTAATGTCCCCTCTCCCTCCCGTCCCACCCACTTAGCCTCAGCCTAAGAGCCCTTAACAAATGACTCCCAAGGAATTTAAATGGCTAACGCTCGCTGGCCAATAATGAGATGCATAAACTGTATAACCAGGTTACACAGCTCTTGCCATCAGGAAGAAAGGTTGCTCGAACGAAGTCGTGGGTCCTCTTAACCTGTCACACTTCTGTTGTGGGACCGGAAAGGTAAGGGAGATCTTGTTTACTCTGTAGGGGTTTTTATCGGGTTTTCCTTTGTCAGGGAGTTGAGACCGAAAGTGTGTCATTGCCCAGGTGTCAGGTTTGGGTTGTCTTTTCCTTTGGAGGGTCCTACAGAGGTGTCTGAGAAGGAAGCCATTGCTTCTAAGCTTGAACTATGAGCCCAACATGTGAACATCTAAAAGAGTTTGCATGTAAGCAGCAAGATGAATGTCAGAACAGTGAAGGCTGAAGCACTGGTATTTTAGGAAGAGGAGAAAAATAAAATGGGGTCTTACAGATTTTTTTTTCTACTATCTCAATATTGACTTAGGTATGGAATTTTGGGCTCAGAGCTTGACGGTGGCTAGGAAGTTCGAGCAAGGAATAGATGCGATTATTGTTGCTAGTGCAAATTAATCCACATAACTGGTCCTGCACATATTCTAAGATACGCAAGTTCTGGTTTTATTCTATTCACATTTTTCTTAAGTAGCTTGTGAAACTTCTAATGCTTCCATGCGACACAGGACATGTGACATTAATCTGCTCACCGTTAATTCTTTATTTATTCTTTTATTGCTTTACTGGGGCCAGTGCTGGTAACAACACTGGAAATTGAACTTGAATCTCAGTAAAAACCCAGTTTCGTCTGAAACCTTAAAAAAGAAGGGGGTGTGAGGCTGGGAGTGTCGCTGTTTTAAGTAAGGTTTGATCCAAACCTATAGCAACATCACTTCTTTGCACGTGAAGAGAATGCAAAAGTTGTGGACAGCGGTGTCATGTCCTGGGCTGGGCAGGGTTGAAGCTGTGTTTCCAAACGCATGTGTAAAGTGCTTCCCTGCCCTTTGCACACTCAGGCTTGCCACAGATGAGAGCCTATGCCTGGAGTGTGTGAGGGAAGTCATGGCACACCACTGCCACCAGCCCTTGCAATGCCCCGTGGCCTGATGTTGCTGCAGAAAAGCATCTTTTTCTGTCACATTATCACGCATGAAGGGCCTTCACACTCAACACAGCCTGTGTTAGCGCATGGTGGTGGTAGCTGAGGGTGTTGTATCAAAGACTGAAAGTGTCTGATGGAGTCGAGAGAGCTTTTTGATTAAACTAGTGCAACTCATCTGACAGAACCGCAAAATGCCCGCGGCCGTCTGTCAAAAGGACCGTCTGTCAAAAGCTTGTTGCAAAGTTGTTGGCTTCACTGCTTTTCTGTGGGTTTCTTACACAGCTCTGCACTGTGTAACTGCGATTAGATAATGTGTCGGACAGAGAAATGAAGTCAACAAAGGAGGAGACATTTTGCCACTCTTTTTAAACATTTTTTGTTCAGTTCTGTGTTTGAGCTCCAGTCTTTGCTGAGGAAATGAGATCAAACCACATGTGCCTTGTTTTCCTTTATTTAAACAACCCAACAACCCAGGAAAGGTCATCGGAAGGTGAAGTTCAAACGACGTCTGTCTCAAATCCTACAGTTTTTCAGAAGGGCACAGAAATTTCATTTCCAAACGTTCCATTTTTCCAACTGAGCTGTAATTTAAGTAGATTTCGATTGCCTTGAGCTGACCCAGCACAGGAGTGGTGCCTCCTGAGGGAGTCCCTGCCTTGGTTAAACATTTTTCTAAAATTTATATTAACCCTGGGCACAGGTAATGAGTGCAGGAAGTCTCTTCCTTGTACTTGCAAACCTCGTTTCTCAATTTCAATCCAAGGTTCAAAGGTTTATACAAACTCCTTTGACCAGAGGTCAGGTACAAATTGCTGCACTTTGCAGCTCCTTTCTGCAGATCTGACAGAATTTCACAGCAAAGATCGTCTTTCATCCCCTCTCCTCTGTGCACAGGCAATGCCAGGCAGTTAAAAGCCTGATAGGTACAAGTCAGCCATTGGTACCTGAGCTTAATAAATAACTAACTGGGTTTCAGTGGTGCAAGGTGCATATTATAAAAGGGGTCAAATGTCGGTGCACAAAGGGACAAAAAGCCACCCAGCGACTGACCAAGCCAAACGCTGCGAGTTTAATGCGCTTTCAGCGGCGAACATTCACATCCCCAGTGCAGTTTGCTTTATGCTGATTTTGGTTGCTGTGGCCCGAGTGGGAGGGAACTCGCTGGCCACTTTCAGTTTTCCCTGAAATCCCTGCCTCCTGCCAACAGCAGGTTTGCCGGTCGGGCCCCCGGGTGTCGCAGCGTTCATGAGATCAACACAAAACTGAGTGTCGCACTGAAAATGCAGCCCTAGATCGGGCTGAACTGCAAAGGCTGAGGTTTATGGTTAGCAAATTGACCGAGTAGACTCGGTATGAACAGAGAGGACATGCCGGGTTTTGCTCTGGGACCTCTAGAAGAGTCAGCTGGGAAAGCTGGGTTGGAAAGGCCGGAAGGGGAAGCGCCGTCTATGAGCTTTTCAGATACTCCTGGTTGCACGGCAGAGGAGAAGCGTTGCTGCAGTGTGCGTGTAGACAGGCAGGGGGTTCTGCATTGTAATAACACGGGAAAGTCACAAGCACACGCACGCACAGCTCCGCTCCCCGGGGTGCGGCAAAACCTTCCACAGACATTTTCAGTGATCAAGTTAAATGTAAGATTTTACTTCGGAGAGACAATAGCTGAAAGTCTTATCACTCCTGTGTAATAACGAACGGTCGAGTTGGGTCATAGTCTTGGTTTGTGCTTGCAGAAGATGGTTTTTACTGTCTTTCTCTTGGCAAAAATCTGCAACCTCCTAGTCCATGCTGCAGGAAACCCTCGTTCCTTTCCTAAAAGAATGCTTTTTAAAGCAGGTAGTTAATAAGGAGGTCACACTTGTCTCTGCTGACCGCGCTTTAATTGCCTCAAGATGCCCCAAAAAGTTTCCTCGCAAGCACAGCTCATCCAGCATAGGAAAGCCCCGTTACACATCGAGGGATTGTACGGTCCTTCTTTTACACGTCACACACTTCACACTCTGACCAGGACAACAGTAGATTCTGTTGACTAGATTGAAACATGGGACTCTGGGGAGGAGGGAAGTATTGTGTGGTTTTCTGATTTGGAAAGCTGGTAAGAAAAAGCCTACAACTCATTTGTCAGCTTCCCTCAACATGCAGCTTCAGTATCTTGCAGGATAGTAACTTCGGTGTTAGCTGGCAACTGGTCCAATAGAAATAGTTGAGATTAATAATTAATTAATAATTATTATATGAGTTGTATTGGCTGTAAGATGGAGTTTGGGCAAACAGTAAAACATGCAGGTTACACAACCCATTGGGACAAAGTTCTGAATGACTTGCAGCAAAGTGCGTTATAGATAAGGGACGAGACTGGGTTTTGCTTACCCAGGCTTCCTTCAGAAGTGGTTTAAGCTGGCCCAGCTGGTTAGGTGCTCCAGTAGCATAAAGGCACGCAAGAAACACACATGGCATTGCCAGGATTCACATTGTCAGACCAGGGTGAAGAACAGTGCATTGGTAGGAGGCTCCAGGTGGTGCTTCGGTGCATCAATAACTTCTTCATCATCATGGCTTCATTCCTGCCATGGAAAACCCATACATGCATGAACAGGGTTTTTTGTTTGTGATCATCAAAAGAAGATCATCATGGCAAGAAGAAAAGTGCCAGGCTCAGGAAAGTTTATTTCACTCTGTTACTGGGTATATTGTAATTGGTAGGTAACTCATTGAATATTATTTTTGCTGTTTCTAGCCCAGAAGGGCTAGAAGATCATCACACTCTAAATTAAATATCTCCTAGAAGGATGCAGAGAGGGTTGCTAACAGAACAGGCAAACATTTCCACCACACGAGGCCACTTCATTTTGCAAGGGAATCATAGTAATTTCGGTTCCGTGTTTAGTGTCGTACATAAAATTGCCGTGAGGCCAAGAGAACTGGTATAATGTGATGAAGACAATTAGATCCGTGAATGTTGTTCTTTACAGAAGCAATGAAAACAAAAGAGTTCAACCTGCAAACCCGAGCTGTAGCCAAAAGTTGACTGTACCAGTTCAGTACTCAATTAGCCACTGCTGTGCGTGTTCACGCGTGAACGGACGTGGGAAATCCTGTGGTGCAGCGAAAGCTGCTGTGTGCACATCCCCTTGGGTCCCACCCAACACCCGGGCCAAAGGGACATGGCTTAGCAGTGTCCTTGTTACAGTTGCATTAGTGGTTGGGCTTTGTGATCTTTTCCAACTGAAATGATTCTGTGGAAAGGTTTCTCCTAGGTGACCGTAGCTGAGGATGTTCGTTCAGACAATGAGAACATGCAGGGCTTTGGAAGTGCTGGTAGCAGGACACATTTCACGGCAGACAGTCACATCAGTGTCAATAACCAGTGCTGATCTGATGAATGCAGTTACTCTCCCAAACTGCTCATCACAAGCTACTCATCAAGCCTCTTGCTGGCCAGTGTTCCTGCCCCTTCAGAGGTGCTAATGCAGCTCACCACTTTCTCCACAGACTTTTGCTGAAGTGACCCAGATTAAGGAAACTCACCACTTCAAAGCAGTTAGCGTAGCCTGGGGCAACTTCTTCACCCAGTTCAGCTGCAGGTAAAGCAATGTGCCAGGCATTGCTTTGACACCCCCTGGGTTGGTTGGCCTCAAGTACTGCTTCCTTTGTTAAAAGTCTGAAGGCATCATCCACCTCCAGTAATCTTTCAGGAGAGGTCCCTAGCTAAAAAAGCTGTGCTGAAGTGCTTCACCTTCCCTCATCTCAATCCACCTCATGATTCAACTTCAGATGTTTGCATCTCTCCCTTGTATCAACCACCTCATGTTTCACCTTCAGATGTTTGAAGTTCATTAGTGACAGCAGGTAGGGGACCAAGCTGCGGTCCAGCTCCTGCTGAAATCCATGCCAAGGAACTGCCTTTGACACTTGGCATATAAGCAGCATGTGGAGTCGGGCTGAGCCTTCGCGTGGATTTTCCACCAGAGATTGGCCCTGTTTTGTCACTGCACCTGCTGCCTGCAAGGTCTCTGCACTGCACGTGGACAGAAGCCAAGGATGTTGCTTCTAGCGGGATGTACCCTGAGCTGAACGTGAAGGCAGGAAGCAGGTGGGATGGCAGCGAGCACTTGTGGGGCCAGTGGCTACGTTTGGCACGTTCACTGCTAGTTTGGGACAGGGCACCCTGCACGGCAGCTGCCTGCCACGTCTGCAGGTACAGGGCTGCTAGGCTGGCGCGGAGCTCTGCAGCTGGGCACAGCACAGTTCCGATTCGGGAACAGTGGCTTTGTTCAGGTCAGTTATGCCAATAAATCGTAGGAAAGGTGCAATAGTCTTGGAATGGAGGCAACTTGTGCACTGCACTGGAAGCACTACTCGAGGCCCTAGGTTACTTGTAACTGACGTAGCTCCAGCGTTTTCCATTCAATCTCCAAACAGGCAAACTGGGCTTTCAGCAAGAACGTTTCTGTGGTTATCTGGTGTCTGTGATAAAATTATACAGTTGGTCTCAGCAAGCTGTTGTAATTGTTATTATATAAGTTTTAGGTATCTAAAGTTGTCGTAACAAATCAGTCCACTTGTGAAAACAAAGAGCTCTAGCAGCAGCCACGCTCCCAGAGCTGCTGCTCCGCACCAGCGGCAGAACGGCCATTCAGCCTTATTATTTCAAGCTAAAAAACTGGGAAGGTCACGTTTAAATCTGCAGCTGTTACCTCCATTTGTCAGCTAAAATTTCAGCTACCGAACTTCCCTCTGCAGCAGCAGCTGCTTAGAATGCAAAACCGTGGTGGTTTCTTTAGCAGGTGGCCCTGCAGCGTCCATGAGGACATGTCAGGTCCGTTCAGCAGGAGTCTGTGTGCTCCAGGGTCCTCTACAGGTATCCCAGCTCCCTCTGGTCATCACAGAGGTGGTGGTTATCCCTGGGCCCTCCTGCTGCCGTGGCAGCACCTGTTTCCATGCTTCTGTGGCTGCTGATGGGTCTGTCCCCTCCAGAAGGACACGTGATGCCACCAAAGCTATGTAACACAAAACTGGAGGGATGAATTAAGCCCAAACGTAAACAACCCCATTTTAGAAGGGCACGTGAGTGAAGTGCACATGTGGTTGCTGCTACAAGGACATCTGCTGTGCCCCCGTGCTTTCAAAAACCTGCTTTACCATAGCAGGGTCAGCATGGGAGCAGGCAGCTGCCTCACTGCCCAGGGCATTGCCAAACACAGGGCAAGCCCAGGGCTTGGCTGCTATATGGACTGTGGTCATTGTTTGCTTGTCAGGGCCCCAAGTCGCCTCTGCCCTGGCACATGGGACATCAGTGTTTGGCCCTGTGTTGCTGTAATAAAGGTTGCTGTAATAAATAGTTCTGTTTAGTAACTATAGCCACCTCACTTAAACCCACCTGCCCACAGTGTGCCTTAAGTCAGCCACTGCCAACACAGTGAGCTCCCAAGTTCATATTCTGAGCTGTGAAAAAAAGATGCATTGAAAAGAAAGTAGTTAATGTTTAGGGCAAGGACTATCTGCATCTGCCTGGCTGGCAGCAGGGAAGGTGTTTCACACAGAAGGGGAAGTGAAGTTTGAATGGTTTTGGTGAAACATGCAAGTCTGAGAGCTCACCTGGGTGAGAGAGAGCCCTTGGAGCAGAGATGCTGAGCCAAGGGGCTCCTGGTAGGACAGCAGGCATAGGCACCCATGAAACGCGGCACCGAACAACCACGAAGGCTTCACCTTTTTCTGAGAATCCAGGCTTGTCATAGAGTCGTAGAATGGCCCAAGTTGGAAGGGACCTCCAAGGGTCACCTAGTCCAACCCCCCTGCAGTGAGCAGGGACATCCTCAACTAGATTAGGTTGCCCAGAGCCTTGTCCAGCCTCACCTTGAATATCTCCAGGGATGGGGCCTCAGCTGCCTCCCTGGGAACCTATTCCAGTGTTCAACCACCACCCTGCTACATAACTTCTTCCTAACAGCCCGTTTCAGTCTGCCCTTCTCTAATGTGAAACCATTGCCTCTGATCCTATCACTACAGCCCTGATAATTAGTCAATTAAAATCTAGCTGTTTCCAGAGCACAGCCTTTCCCATGAGCTACTAGTACTTTTGTTCATCTCTCTTCTGTGACTTTTGTCCCTGATCAGGTTAAACACATTTAAAATTAAACACATTTGATCATAAACCTTGATTCTCAATAAATTACAAAGGGATAAATTGCTTTTAGGTTTACAAAGAATTCTTCCTGGTTCCTCACCTCACAGTCTGAGTATGGCAGCAACGGGGGCCATCAGCACTTCGCAGAACTTCAAGCACAGCCTCCAGCACTAGAAACTGCCCTGCTGGTGCCGTCGAGTTACCAACTGGTTTCTGGTGGGTGGGGGAGGCTTAATGCTGTCTCTGCCCTCTCCACAGTCCCAGTGCTGGTCTGTATCTCTTCAGACCATAGCCCCTGTGACTGAGCCTTGCAGAGAACAGAAAGCAGAGATTGTTTTATTGTGTAAGTTGTCCCAAAACTGATGTGAATGACTCATTTCTAACCTACCCAAACCAGGAAGGATAAGTAATTCACTTGCCAACAGGTAGCTCGTTGGAGGTAATTATGATTCCCCAGCAAGATGTTTGTTCAATATGTTTTGCTTTCAGTCAAGGAAAGGTGAAGGTTTTAGGAACAAATGAAAAATGAAAATTGTTTTTCTCTGCCTTAATTATAAAATTACATTAAATCATTCCCAGGAGTAAAACGAAAGCGTCTGGCTGTGACTCATTAAGAAGGGGAAACACTTAAACATTGATCAACAGTGTTTCACAAGCAAGAATCTGTCAAGACTGATGCATTTCCATGAAGAGCCTTTTTACAAAGAAAATGTGCATCAGCACCACCATAGCTCCCCACTGTCTTGTCTGCTTTCCCTTCTGCTCTCCATATGTTTAAATTAAAATGTCTCCAAAGCATCAGCAGGTAACACTCATGGCCCAAACACACCTGCAGGACCAGCCCCTACCAAAGACCTCAGAGTCTGGTTTCCCAATTGCAAACACATTTAGGAGCTGAACCAGACACAGAGGTGTTTGCCGTGGTTCATGCAGAGGCAGCACTGGATACAGACCAGCACAATTCCTGGCAGCTCAGGAGCTTTACTGGAAAAGAATACAAGGAGCTAAGGTTGCTAGGATTTAAAGTGGTTTTGTGGACCATACAAATCAGACTTAGGTGCCCACGTTTTGTGTCCGTATTTCTGTGGACTTGAGACTACTGACTAGAGAGTGAAAGACCTACCAGCACGGTCAGCAACATGATGAAGATGGCCAAATAGTTCTAATAGGGTATTTATCTATTGGGGTATACATAAATCTGTCCTACAGAGTTCCCTTGTGGAGCAGAGGGAAGTCCATGTCCTGCTGAATAGCATGACTACATAGAATTCATAAATCTGGCTCGTGCTTTGTCCTTTCTTTCTTTTCTTTTTTTAAAAAACCAAGCCTTTCCGACCCAGATCGGGGGCATTCCGTACAGTGATTTGTGGAGTTTCCTTTAGGATCAGTGCTTTTGGACAGCTCCCTGAAACAAGACATGGCAAATCAAGTGGTAGATGATAGAAAGGCTCACAGAGTTGTAATAAACCATGAGGAGCCGGTGGTGTAGCGCTCAGTAGGTGCTACAGTATCTGTGCCAAAGGCACTTGGGATGGAGATGAACACAAGGTTGTTGCATTTAGGGGTAAAGGCAAGATGTGCCTGTTGCATCACTCCAGGAAGTGGGGCTTCTGTGAAGTGATTTAGGATTAGAAAAACCTCCATGTGATTTGCAAGTGGGAAGATGTGGAGAAGTAGACTTGGGTGACACAGAGATGTAGCAAGACAAAAGCGGGGTGACCATCATTCCTACATGGGAATGTAGGTTTCTGAAAGCCTAGAAACCCACTGAAAACCCACAAAACCAGTTTTAGGTGAAAAATGATTGAGAAGGATTCAGGAAGTCAGCTTGCAAGTTTTAGTAAAAAGAGCTGTGGCTTGATTACACAACTTAAATAAGAGTCTTTAGTCTATTGGAGAAAGGTTTAACAAATGATCCCAGCTGGAAGCAAAAGCCCAAGAAGTTCTCATGAGAAATACAGCACACCTGCATGTCTGAAGGAGTGGTCAGCAAAGAAGCCGTAAAGGGAAGTGCTAGGACCCAGAGCAATTTGATTCCTTAAAACCATCTTCATCAATGACATTGATGAGGGCACAGAGTGTCTGCTCAGCAAGTTTGCCGCTGACACCAAGCTGGGAGGTTTGGCTGATGCGGCTGAGGGCTGTGCTGCCATCCAGAGAGACCTGGACAGACTGGAGGGCTGGGCACAGAGAAACCAGATGAGGTTCAACAGGGACAAGTGCAGAGTCCTGCATCTGGGGAGGAATAACAAACTCCACCAGTACAGGCTGGGAGGTGATCTACTGGAAAGCAGTCCTGTGGAGAGGGACCTGGGGGTCCTGGTGGACAACAGGTTAACCATGGCACAGCAATGTGCCCTGGTGGCCAAGAAGGCCAATGGGATCCTGGGGTGTATTAGGAGGAGTGTGTCCAGCAGATCTAGGGAGGTTCTTCTGCNGCTCCGGCAGGGGGGTTGGACTCGATGATCCCTTGGGTCCCTTCCAACCCCTAACATCCTATGATCCTATGAACCAAGGTCCTTCTGGAAGATACCATTTACTCACATGAATGGCAGAGGTAACTGGGCAGGTAACAATAAAAAGTAATGGTCCATGCCGTACACAATTGCTCATATTAAATGGTCTGATAGACCTTCACAGCATTGAAAGTGACTGAATTAACTACTCTCAGAGTCCATCTTGTTTAACTGTGCTCAGAGAGGGAACCCACCCGAGCCTTGCAGTCGTGGTCGCCTCACACCGGCATTTCCCGCTCTCTTCTGTGTTCAGAGGCAGCATGGGGGTTCTGAGATTGTGCCAGCCACTTGCTGGAAGAGCTGTGCTGGCTGCCTGCTTCACGGCAACTTGTCTGTCCTAAAAGAGTGATGGATTCTCTTCAGGCTTTCTTAAGTTCTGCTGTAATAATGGAAGAGACAACCACATCAGACATTGTATCACAAGCAACAGGTGGCTCGGGATCTAGGCAGATCACCCCTTGAACGAGAGAAAAGAACTAGGTTGTCTCTGATCCGAAAGCATATTTACTCTTTCCTACTCGGTGGTTGTTGTGAAGGCCTAGAGGAGAAAGGGCTTTTGCATAGTTCACTCTGGAGTAGGGCACCTGCTACTTGTGCTCTTCAGAAGCAGATAGATCCATTGAGAAACAACTGAGAGAGAGAGGAGAGAGCTCTGGAGGTGGCAACCACTGACTTGATGTCAGTATCTTCCTTCTCAGCCCTGTGTCAGCTCCTTCCTGTTCTTTCAAAGAGGAAACAAGCCCCCTGGCTTCTTGAGGTTTTCAGCTACTTGGTGGCATCTGTTCGTGTGCATTCAGCCTCATGCGGTAGCAGCTTCTGGTGCCAGGGTGGTATGATCCTCAGCTGCCCAGATGGGTGGCAAGATCCTCAGCTGCCTCCCTCAGAGAGGGGCTGTGCCAACAGCCAGGATATGCTCCAGCTGCAGCATCAATGGTCAGGCTGGTGTGGCTCTTTCATCTGCACTGCTGTAGCCTTGGTCTCAGTTTAAGAAAACAACTTTCATCAACTATAGGAAAGCAGAAGTGTGTGGTGGGGTGGATTCTGGTGGTAGCTAACAGCTTCTAACACGTTTTCCTTCTTCCTTTGCCTAGATTTTATCAGGCTGTGAATGAGTTTGACACCATGACTGCTGAGGACTCCACTACAAGGATGAGCAACGATTCTTCTAATATAGCGACTACGAAAGTTCCTGAAGGGGTTGCCGGTGCACCCAACGAGGCAGCTCTTCTGGCCCTCATGGAACGCACTGGATACAGCATGATCCAAGAGAATGGGCAACGCAAATACGGTGGCCCTCCTCCTGGCTGGGAGGGCCTGCACCCTCCTCGTGGCTGTGAAGTCTTTGTGGGCAAAATCCCCCGTGATGTCTACGAAGATGAGCTTGTCCCCGTGTTCGAGACCGTTGGCCGCATCTATGAAATGCGCCTGATGATGGACTTTGATGGGAAGAACCGTGGTTATGCCTTTGTGATGTACACACAGAAGCACGAGGCAAAGCGTGCAGTCAGGGAGCTCAACAACTACGAAATCCGCCCCGGGAGGCTGCTGGGCGTGTGCTGCAGCGTGGATAACTGCCGCCTCTTCATCGGAGGCATTCCTAAGATGAAGAAGAGAGAGGAGATCCTGGAGGAGATCGCCAAAGTGACGGAAGGCGTGCTAGACGTCATCGTGTATGCCAGCGCTGCAGACAAAATGAAGAACAGAGGCTTCGCCTTCGTGGAGTATGAGAGCCATAGAGCAGCAGCAATGGCCAGGAGGAAACTCATGCCAGGAAGGATCCAGCTATGGGGACACCAGATTGCTGTTGACTGGGCAGAACCAGAGATAGACGTAGATGAAGATGTCATGGAGACCGTTAAAATCCTCTATGTGAGGAATTTAATGATTGAGACCACGGAGGACACCATTAAAAAGGTCTTTGGGCAGTTTAACCCTGGCTGTGTGGAGCGGGTGAAAAAAATACGCGATTACGCCTTTGTGCACTTTACAACCAGGGAAGACGCCATTCACGCCATGAACAACCTTAATGGTGTCGAACTGGAAGGCTCGTGCCTGGAGGTTACCTTGGCCAAGCCCGTAGACAAGGAGCAGTACACCCGCTACCAGAAGGCAGCCAAAGGAGGGGCCGCAGCAACAGCCGAAGTAACTCAGCAACCTAATTATGTTTACTCTTGTGATCCGTACACGCTAGCCTATTACGGATACCCATACAATGCCTTGATCGGGCCCAACAGAGAGTATTTTGTGAAAGGTTAGTAAGCACAATCAGGGCATGTGACGGGCAGGTTTCACTTCAGGCTGGTGGGACTCAAGGTCTGTCTGAGGCAAAGGACAGCTGGTGCTGTGTCAGTGGTCTGCTACTGGTACAGCTGCTGTATCCCTGCTCAGTCCCATCTTAGTTTGCGGCTACAAGTAGTGTATTATTTATAGTAATTGCTCATCTACAGGATAACGTGAAGAAGGCATCAAAAATATGGTTAAGAACAAGCTAGTGGACCAACAGTAGCACTGTGTCCTTTATAAAGTCATTTGAGAGCCACGAGCAGGAGGAGCCAAGTGAGTAGAAAATAACTCTCGTGTGATGTACTCTTGAATTAGTTACGTGTTACGGCCATTAAAACATTGATCAGTTATGTGTTACAGCCACTAAAAAGGGAATCAGTTATTCATAAATCCCCCCAGTAGCTATGGGAGTTGTTACAACTGCCAAGCATTCACAAGAGCTCTACTTTCCTGAAATGCAGTGTGCATTTCCATGCAGCAGGCGGTTCAGCAGGACCACGTTCACGGCATTTAGCGTGACTATGTTCACAAAGCACCTGTGTAAATCAAGAAACATTTCTAAGCCTAGCTGATCCAGAAATTCAACTCCTCTGTTTCAAATTGGCACTTGCAGTCGAGTAAAACGAGTTAATTCACACTAAATATTCAGTTCAGCCATCACAGAGGGCATTAATGAATATCTTGGTGTCCAAAGCACTGTTGTAATGGGTGTGGAGCTGCTCAGATACATACGGGTAGTATTTTTGGAGCTGGGGAATATTGACATTATCAACAAGACAGTAGAGGAAATAAACACCACTGGTGAAAAAATACACACAGTGGTGGGGCAGAGTTTGTTGAAGCCCAGGTAATGCTTCGAGCCCGCTCTCTACAAGATCCCACCTTGGCCAGCTGAGAGGCTGGGTCTCCTCTGAAGGACAGCTGAGAGCAGCAGTTGTTCCTACTGCTCTCTGCTGGGTGCTCTACATCCATACCACTGGCCACAGGAATTGCATCAGGATAAAGTAGCAGTTAACATACGGGCAGACACATCAAGAACAGACTTTGCGTAGGCTTAATGAGTGCTTCTAGGGCCAAACTCTTCTGTTTTCCTGTTCAATGTCACTGAGACTCAGACCAAAACTACCCACTTCCAAGCACACGCCTCCTGATCTCAGCCTGGGGCCATTAGTGATCCTCACAAGCCTGTTGCTCTCTGTTACTCACCATCCTCTTCTCTGTTGTTATCATAAGCAGGCAGCATACGAGGCAGAGGGCGAGGTGCAGCTGGCAACAGAGCCCCGGGCCCCAGGGGCTCCTACCTGGGTGGATACTCCGCTGGCCGTGGCATCTACAGCAGGTACCACGAAGGCAAAGGAAAACAGCATGAGAAAGGATATGAGCTGGTCCCCAACTTGGAGTTACCTGCGGTCAATCCAGTGGCCATTAAGCCTGGAGCAGGTTAGTATGAGCAATGATGGGAAGAAAACAGAGGTGGTGACTTAGCCCCTGCTCCAAGAGCCATGTCAGGCACACAGGGAACCATCTAGGGCCAGCCCATGACTGTGGCACTGGTGATAGCCCTGGGACCAGGGCTCAGCATTCCTGAATGCCTCCTGGTCCCGACTGACATTTCTGCAAAGAAGAGGCACGTAGAGAGACAGGGAACATGAATGTCTGGCAGCTCTGCAGGCCAATAACAAAAGGCTGAATGTGTGCTCACCCTGCTTGTCCCCTTTTGCACTTCCTCAGCAGGAAGCAGACTTTTCATCTAGTTACTGATGGTGACTGGCATAGGCACTGGAAGCAATCTTCCTCTTTCTTCATGTCTTCAGTATTAACTTCACCTCGGGGGGTTTCCCACCTCACATTCCAGCCAGGACAGAGCTCTTCCCTGTTTGTATTTTTCCAAAGTTATGAGGCTGGGAAAAGGACTTTGGACCACTAGGAAAAGTCCTTGGGTGAGGCGAATTTCTCTGTCACCATCGACGACAGATGGAAGGAATAATGCAGGGAGTCCTCAGGATCCAGCTTGCAGCAGTGCAGCTGTTAGAGGAGAGATCTTAGCTCTCTTGGGCTGTGGAGCGCAATCCCAAGGGCCAGGGCAGGGTTTGCCTCCTTACGCCACATCCTCAGCTGAGTGTTCAGTCCTTGCCCTTCCCAGGTGAACAGCATGAAGGCCAAATGAAACCCTGCAATTCCTTAAGATCCTGTTTGGAGAGACTTATTTGAAAAAGCAGTCTGTAGAAGAAGTCCTCGTAGGTGATTGGGGCAAGCCCTCATGAGAAGTCAAAGAATCATAGAATCGTTTAGGTTGGAAAAGACCTTGAAGATCACTGAATCCAACCATTAACCTGACCCTGCCAAGCCCTCTGCTAAATCATGTCCTTAAGTACCAAATCTACATCGAAGTCCTCAGACCTTCTCCCCACTCCTGTCTCAAAGTAAACTGTAGTTGCAGGACCTAAGTGTTGTTTAATAATAGGGCTGCACTGGTTGTTTCCCTGAACCTGGCCCATACTGTCAGTGGATGCTACAGCTTGCACCTAGTGAAGGCAGCGAGGAGTTCTCACAACAGTTGGATGAAACGATGTGCAAAGAGGTCTAGAGACTAAGGAAGGCTGTTAAGAGTAGAGCCGTTTCCAAAGGAAGATCAGACTCCCTGAGAAAACTACCCCTTCACAACCAGCAAATACTCCCGCTACGCGTGTTTGTAAAGGTACCTCTGCAGTTTCAGGTACTGCCTAGATGATGCTGTGAGATGCAAGCCCGTTAGCAGTGTCTGTCATTCATGTGACTGATGAACAAGAGCCTGAAGCTCCAGTCTAAATGTTTCTGCAATTGAAGCTGAGATTCAGATTTCTTCTTCTGGTCTTCCCTTCTCATATGGCCCCAGCACAGCCCCGAGCACAGGAGCACACAGTCTGTTCTCCCCAGCTAGGTGAGATGGTCTAGTAAGAGGTACTTCGGGCAAGGACCTCTTACAACCACAGTTCTGAACTGTGCAGTTTGGTACATTTCTGCTCCTCCGTTCTGACTACACGCTTTCACAGTCAGACCCTTTCAATAACAAACACGCAGCTCACTTCTTAGGAAAGTGGTTAGAAAGCTCCTGAGAGGTCACTCAAACAGCCCAGCTGCACATTACTGGGTTTCTGACAAAAGTTACAGCAGAACGGAGCACGTGAGCTCCCTGCCCTTGCAGTGGGGAGTTACCCAGGCCTGCTTGGAGCTGACCGAGTGGACTCAGTGAAGAAAGACAACAGGGAAGGGTTATGGATTCATTCACGATCTCTCTTGGCAATCTGTTTCAGCGTCTCATCACCCTCATCACGGAGTATTCTTTCCTTATGCCCAATCTAACTCTACCTTCTTCCAGTTTAAAACTGTTACCCTCTGTCCCATTGCTAGAGGCTACCCTACTATAAAGTCTCTGTTATAGGCTTCTTAAGTATGGAAAGGCTGCAAGAAAGACTCCCCAGAGCCTTCTCCTCTCCTGTCTGAACAAACTAAATTGTCTCCACCTTTTTTCATAGGAGAGATCTCCATCTCTCTAACCATTTTCAAGACCCACCTCTGGACCTGCTTCAACACGTCCGTGTCTTCCTTACATTGGTGGCTCCAGAGCTGGACACAGTACCCCTGGTAGGGTCTCACCAGAGCAGAGGGGCAGAATTGCCTTCCTGCACCTACTGGATGCACTTTTTTTGATGCAGCCCAGGATGTGATTGTCCTTCTGTGCTGTGAGGCCACATCGCAGGCTCATGTCTAATTATTGTGACCATTATGAATGTTCAGCAAAGCACAGTCCTTCCCTAAGCAGCACTGTGAAGACCTTTTGCATTTAGTTGTGGGAAAGGCATGGCAGAAAGTGAGCTCATCCATTGCAGGGTTGGCCGAAGGATGACATACACACTGGACCACTTGCTGCCTGCAGCTTCTGCAGGGCAGACCACACTTTTCTTTCCCAGAGCAGCTCTGGCCATGGCAGCTACATGGCCCTTGATCTCAACAGCTGGAGCACAGATCCCAGTGGAACAGCATGAGCTCCCACCAGTTCCTGTGCCCAGGTGACACTCTTGGCCAAGGTGGGGTACAGCAGTGATCAGAAGGGGCTGTGTCAGTCTGGGTCACTCATGGAAGGCTCTGGCCCTGAAACACCTGTTTCAGAACCATGGAGAGAAACTCTGGGCAGAGCAGGCAGCACCAAACCCAGCACCATGAACCAGCCACAGTGCTCCCATCAACAGGGAGGGTAGAGGTGCCCCAGGTCCCCCACTGGCACACAGCAGGGGATAAGATAAGAGCAGCACATGTCTGCTGTGTGAAAACATGTGCAGTGGGAGGGAGGGATCAGTGAAGTGATGTCCTGGGAACCTTCTCCCAATGCACCTGATATGTCTGGTCTCTCCTAGTGGCCATTCCTGCCATTGGTGCCCAGTACTCCATGTTTCAAGCTGCACCACCAGCTAAGATGATGGAAGATGGCAAAATCCATACTGTTGAGCACATCATCAACCCTATAGCCGTCCAGCAAGACCCAGCCAGTGCAGCTGCTGCAGCAGCAGCTGCTGCTGCAGCTGTAATCCCAGCTGTTTCAACACCTCCCCCCTTCCAGGTGAGCTCAGCACATACAGCCTGCTTCCCGTACATCCCGCTCTCCAAACTTGCCCCATCCATGTTTGAGAGATGCTGTTGAGGACATTACAGCGTCCAGCAGCCCTGCAGTTCACCTGACCTGTCTTAGATACCTGCACTTTAAACAGCTGTTCTCCCTGCACTGGAGTGCCCCATTCTGGGGTGGAGGGAACAGCCTCCCACGATGGCATAATTCTTACTCAACAGGGCCTCTGCTGTCTGCCCTCTTGTTATTACCTCCTCTTCCACAGCTCTGCAATACTGTGGGGGTAAACAGGATAACAGCACAATTCAGCACTTTTTGAGCTCTGAACCCAAGGCTTCTCTTGCAGGGCCGCCCTATCACGCCGGTGTACACCATGGCTCCTAACATGCAGCGAATCCCCGCTGCTGGGATTTACGGGACAAGTTATGTGCCGTTTGCAGCACCCGCTGCGGCCACGGCCACAATAGCCACGCTACAGAAGAACGCTGCCGCCGCCGCTGCTGCCGCTGCCGCTGCCTACGGAGGGTACGCCGGCTACATCCCCCCAGCCTTCCCCGCCGCTACCATCCAGCTCCCCATCCACGACGTCTACCAGACTTACTGAGGCTGTCGGAAGGAGCAGACAAACTCACACTGAAGGAACACTTTACTATTTATGAAGAAAGAACCAGCTGTGCAAGAGTAAACGTGTGGTAAACAGATGCAGCAAGTGAAGAATATTTTTGAGAAAAAAAGAGTCTTTGAAATGTTTTCTATGCTTGAAGTTTTCACTAACTTTTTTAGGCAGTTTTTAAGATGTAACACACCTGTATTCATACATTTCTAAAGGACCTCAATGCAGCCAGCCCACTGCTGACACGCATTTCTACACGTAAATGTGGGAGGGTTCTGTAGTGTCTTGGTTTTTTTTTTTTTTTTTGGTATTAGCAGTTATATTTTCAATATATTTGTGGTATGAAGGTTATTTTCTAGTAACTTCTGCACTCCAGAGATGTCTATTTTGTAGTGCCTTTAATAATATATCAGCTATATATTAAAAAGGACACCTGAGCAGCTAGGGAAAGTTTTAACAATATATTTTGAAGAATATATTCAATATTTAAAGAATACATACCTTAGATATTTTTTTTTTTAAAGAAACAACAAGTATCTTATTTAAAAAAATTATACTGGAAAGTGCAATTTTGAAAACGTGCAAGACCTCTGCATTTCTATGCCGGCATTAGTACAGTCTGCTCGTTCTTATTTGAAATCAGCAGTCAATAATATTGCCCAGTTGGGAGGAAAAAAGCCTCCTCACACAAACCTCTCCGCAGTGTGAGCTGCAGGCTTGTGCTAAGGAAAGGAAAGGCTCTGAGTTTTCTGCAACAACTGGGTGTCCTATTTATTGAAACGAACATAGCTGGGTCACGTGCAGAAACAAGCAGCCAATATGTCGCGTGAGGTGTCTTGCCTTAGAGCTTCATCCAGTATAAAGCCCAGGCTCTTCTTCAGTGCTCTTCTTTTACTCTTTGAAGCGTGGGCTGTAGTGACTGAGAGCATACGCTGCTGCGGGCAGGGCCACGCGTGCTCCTGCCGGGAGGGTGCGCAGCATTCCTTGCCCATCGCTCCAACACATTCCGCGAGAGATTTCCCGCGTCCAAGGAGGGGTCATGATACTGGAATTGGTGGCCAACCTCCCTCCCAGCTCTCCTGCCATGCTTAACGCCCCGGAGCTGTTCGTGCACATCAGGGGCAGGAGCGATTGGACCCCATGATTTTAAGGCTTGTAAATATCTTTTCATGTACATTTTTAAAGTCATTTTATCTTGCAGATGTACACTGTATGTGGTTTGCCACAAAACAAAAGCCTTTTATTGCGACGTTCTAAAAAAGAAGTTGTGTTTTATTAAGAAGTAAATATATTACTGCAGTGTTTTGTTGCCTGTTTAAAGGCTTTTATTTAGTAGGAAGGTGAATGTAAAATAGAGTAAAAGAGTAAAGAAATGCCTTGCCCATTGGACGAAGTGCATCAGCCCTGCAAACACAGCTCGGGCCACGTGATATTCAAAGCAGGGAGCGAGTAAAGACTGCCCCTTCACTTTTTGTGCTACAAGTACCCACCAAAGGGGTTTCGTATTGGGCAGAGTGTATTTTGACAACTGAACCACTTCCAAACCACATCTAGCTCAGTTAGGTGACCTTTTCCTTTTTCCATGCCTCAAAATTGAGCAGTTGCTTTCTAGGTGCTCTCGCTCAGCCAAGCTGAGGTTTCCTTAGCCCTGTTGCCGCATTAGCGAAAGCGCTCTGAGTTTAACCATTAGGTTGGACTCTGCCCCACCACACCCTGTCCTGGGAGACTTTTATTGTCTGTCCCTGGCTTCCGAAAGTACATCCAGACCTTAGCCCCAGGGCTCTGTGCCTTCACGGGGCAAGAGGAGGTGAGCTGGGCAAAGGCCAGAGGTGGAACCCCCACAACTGGGGGTTCCAGGGCTGAGTCCTCCAGCTCCACCACTAAATGCTTTGCTCCATGAGCTCTGCACAAACACCTCTGGCATCAGGAAAAAGCAGTCTAGTGGTTTGGATCTCTGCCAGTCCCTTTCCAGCCCCATGCCATGATGGACACACAGAGGAAGGATAAATGGTGATGGCTCCTTTCCCACTTTTCCTCTTCCTACCCACAGAATGAAGATTGAGCCACTAGCAGAGGTAGCAAGGATAGAGTCAACACAGTAAAAGCCACCTGGGCCACCCAGGCAGGACCGTAGGGCTGAAGGCAGGCTGCAGGGATACGGGCAGGATGCAGGGATGCAGGCAGCCGGGTTCCACTGAGCCTCCCACATGCACCTGTCTTTTACACTTGCTTCTAAACCATTTCATGTACACTACTACTGAGGTAAGTCTGACAACTTGAAATGTGAACATCTTTAGGTTAAGAACAAACTATTCAAAATAAGTTAAAAAAAAGCCAAACTAGTGTGCCTTATTCTAAAACCAGCTGATATTTTAGGTGTTGTATTGTATCTCTGTTCTCTGTACTGTCAGAAGCCTCTGAGTATATTCAGTTCTTGCTCCATTTATGGTACATTTCTAGGACGTAGTGAATAAAGCATTCTTTAAAAACGGAGGCTGTTATTTCATTGCAACATCCCACTGGCAGGTTCAGCCATTCCTTGGAGGCTGGGCTCCCCTCCAAGCTGGGAGAGGATGCAGACAGGACCACCATGAGGGGAAATGCACTGGATTCCCCCTTCCACAACCTGCAGAGGTTGGTGACCTTCCCACCAGGCACACTGGGCATCTCTCCTTTCTTCCAGCAGCCTCTGATCAGCCTGAAACTATCTACACATCCTATTTCGAGGATATCTACAGAGTGGATATGGCTGGAGCTGAAGCTGGTGCTCTGCACCCACCCAAGGCACAAAACCCCGCAGCTCTGTTCCCTCCTTGCTATAGGACAAATGTGCCGTGGCCTGGCGTGTTCTCATCTCAGCACGTTCTGCCTTTCAAACACACGGAAACGAAGCCCCACCTCTTGGCAGTATTTGCAGTCCTCCAGAATCACGGACTGTTTCCTTGGTCCAGGTCCACCTAGAGAAAACATGAAGCAAACACTTGGGGAGAAAACAGTGTGAAGGAGCAGAGGTAAACTGAGGCAGGCAAGAGAGAGGGGAGAGGTGTTGGCCACCATTGCAGGAACTAGTGCTAGTAAATAATCAGAAAGAGAAGAAAGTCAGAATAAGGAAGCAAAAGCGTGCCTTAGCTCTCCTGAAGGCTACTGCTCATGAGAGGATTGCCTAGGCTTCTTTTGTGCCAGGAAACCAAAAGAAAATAAATCTTGATATTTTTTTGTGTTGGGATTTGGGGTTTGGAACAGAGCCACCTACTTTGGCCTTTTTTCCTCCCGCTGTATAAAAATCATAGGTTTGGTTTAGGATTCTGTGTGCCACTACCAGGTCAGTCCACCTTGCTCAGGGAACAGGTGCTCAGCATGATGCAAAAGGAGACACAGCCATATCAGGACTTCACCTGTAAGACAAGGCACACAAGAAGACTTCCTGGCAATCTGTTGCTGACCTTTCTACTCACTAGAGGTTCTCTGGATTGAGAAAGAAACCACCAGCAAAACCAGAACCCTTTACGTGAGTTCAGAGGTGAGGCACGTGCTTCATGAAACCCTTTTTCCCTTTCTTCTAGCAACCCAAGACCAAAATGAATCTACAGAGCTTCTTCTAAATAGACATTTTAGAAGATAAGTTTTTAAAGTTTTATGTTCCTAGACTGCTGGTTTCTGATTTCCATTTTGTCATATCTTAATTAATGGTTAACCCATCGCGAGGCTGCAACATGCAGGTCATTCTCAGGATATTGACATAACGCCAGAGAAAAGCAATTGTGCTTTCAAGATGACCTTGCTGCCTTCAGAATGTCAGGACCTCCGCTGAGGCCTTGGGCACGGTGACAACTCAACAGACGGCCAAGTCGATCCCACTGCCTTTCTGAATGTCTTTCTTGATGATCTTGAAGAGCACTTTGCTGGCTCACACTGACTGAAATCACTACACACCAGAGCTGACTTTCTTCAGGAAGCACCACCCAACTGCGATAGTACTGCTGTATAAACAGGTTAACAGGACACTCAAACGGATTAGCACCGCTCAGATATTGCAAAATCTAATTTCTATAAGCACCAGAGTCCAAAGGGCATCAAACACGCATTTTTGATACGGCTGAAAGGGTGTCTATGAGGTACCCCACCTCATCCTCTGTGGCTGCTGGCAGACCTCTAATTTCTCTGGTCTGGCTGGGTCGTGACAACCTACGGAGCTCTCTAGTCCCCTGTGCTTATCAGCCATAAAACTGGCCCATCATGCAGAGCTGTAACATAAATAAAGCCCAGACCTGCTTCATAATGAGAGCAACTACCTCTGCTGTGCATCCACAAGCCCGCAAGGGCAGGTGTTGTCCTCCAGTGCGTCAATTACATGCTGAAGCACACTTGACCTCGTGAGTTTGTGTTGGGCTTTGACCAGGGTTTGGCTTTTGTGGTTGTTGTGAGCGTGGTTGGACTCGGTTATTGGGGTCCTTTTTGAACCATGAATATTCTGTGATTCTATGATTCAGTTTCAGGGCCAGGTCCTGCCTGGAAACCAAACGGTTGCAATGGTGTTGCAGGAAGAAGCTGCAAGTCAGGGACTACAAATAAAGCTGTTTGGTGGCACCAAGACCTTCTCTTCTGGCACAAAGGAGGCCTGTGCATTGCAGTTGGGGTCATTCAAGATGCCAAAGAGCAGAGAGACTATGGAATTTTTTAGAGGTTGGCTTCTGTACAAAGTATTTTGTGTCAAGCTAATGAACTACATCAGATTATTTCCCCGCCAACCAGAAGACTGGGACTGGAGTTCACTGGCTTCCTAACCAAACAAGACAGAAGCTCTGCTTCTCATTCCTTGCTCAGGTGAAACTGTAGATCCTGCCAGTGGGAGGTGAGCAGTCAAGGACTAAGGCTTCACTAGAAAACTTTGTGGGGAAAAAATGCTTAGATGATGTGCTCAGATTTGTCCCATTTGCACTAAACAGCTGCGTGTTCCCAACACAGCGACAGTGTCTAAACTGGCTGTGCTGGTCAGCATTCTCACCAACAGCAGGTCCCAGGGCTTCATCTCCATCTACCCGGGGCTCCCCACGGCCACCTTTCTTTTGGGCATTTTAAGAGGCTGGATCACAGAATCAGGCTGTGGATTTTTGCTCACGCTGACTGCTCCTGTGCCGCTGGTTTGCAGGGAGGTTGCCACACTGAAGGAAGCCGTGTCCCTTCTCATGGCTGCAGTCTTACTTTGAAGCTAGTTACGGTTTGGCTCATGATTTTCTCACCTCTTTCCAAACACACAGGGGTAATTTTTACCAGTCAGGCTGCACTTTGAGCCTGGCCCTGCATGGTTTTGCAATGTCACTCAAGTTCAGTGTTGGCTCAGCTGCTGCCAGTGATCTGCGCACCAGGGAGCAGCAAGAAGCCACAGGTAAGCCAAAAGATCTTCCTCAAGCACTAAAGAAACGCTCAAAACAGCCTGCATAAGCCACAAGCTAACCAGCATTTAAATCAGTCAGAGGCAAACCAGCCTACACTTGGAGCATGTTCCAAACGAGCCCCAGGAAGCACGAGGTGAAGTACATCAAGCTTAGCCCAAGTGTCAACAAGGCAAGAGGTGGAAGAGCATTCCTGCTGGCTTGGACTTGCAGCCCAGTGCTTGGTGAGGCACCAGTGAACACATACCTGGAGAAAGCACTGCAGACACCAGACAGACATACTGCAGTGTTCTGGCCTGTGGGAAGGTTGGTCAGAGAGGGCAGGCATGAGGCTGTGGCAGGGGAGAAACTGGTTTGTGTCCTCACCACTGGATTTCCCCCCATGGAGGAGTGCACAGCAGGTCCTTCCCTCTGACGCACCTGGGCTGTTCAGGGGCTTTCCCCACTATTGGTTTGTCAGACCGAGGACAGTGGCTAAGTTAGGCAACACCCACAACAGACAGGAAAGGTACTTGTATCTGTCCTCTCTGGGTTGCCAGGGCTTATCTCAACTCCTGCTTGGCTCACCACTTGTGTCTCCAGCCTTGGCTGGAGCTCAGGAGTACAAGGAGAGTTTAGAGTCTCTGAAAGGGGGGGGCAGGCAACTTATGAGGATTACAAACACGTGGTGGCATCATGTAGGGAGAAAATTAGGAAGGCCAAAAGCCAACTGGAACTAAAACTGGCCAAGGTGGTGAAGGACAACAAGAAATGGCTTTATAATACATGAACAGTAAGAGGAGGGGTAGGGATTATCTCGTCATGTTGTTAGATGTAGATGGGAACACGGTGACCAAAGATCATGATAAGGCTGAGTGCTTAATGCCTTCTTTGCCTCAGTCTTTAATAGTAAGACTAGTAGTTCCCTGGGCACACAGCCCCCTGAGATGGAAGACAGGGATGGGAAACAGAATAGGTCCTTCATAACCCATGAGGAAATGGTTGTGAACCTACTTCATGAGCTGGATGCTCATAAACCTGTGGGGGAGATGGATTACACCCTAGAGTATGGAGATTGCTGACAGATGTGGTTGCCAAGCCACTCTTCATAAACTTTCAACAGTCTTGGTTGACTGGGATTGCCACAATGGACTGGAGGCTGGCAGATGCAATGCCCATCTTCAGGAAGGGCTGGAAAGAGGATCCTGGTAACTACAGGCCTGTCAGTCTCACCTCGGTGCCAGGTAAGGTTATGGAACAGATCATCGTGAGAGCCATCGTGGAGCAATTAAAGGTCAAGCAGGTGATCAGGCCCAGCCAGCATGGGTGCATGAGAGGCAGATCCTGCTTGTCAAACCTGATCTTACTCTATGATAAGGTGACTTGCTTCAGTGGATGAGGGAAAGCCTGTGGATGTGGTCTATCTGGACTTCAGTAAGGCCTTTGACACCATCCCCCACAACATCCTCATGAGTAAGTTGGCTGCCCACGGCTTGGACAGGCACGTACTCTGCTGGGTGGAAAGTGGCTTGATGGCCAGTCCCAAAGAGTTGTGGTCAATGGAGTCAAATCCAGTTGGAGGCCAGTGATGAGTGGTGTCCCCCAGAGCTCAGTGCTGGGGCCACTCCTGTTCAATTTCTTTATCAATGATCTTGATGAGGGGATTGAGTGAACCCTCCGTAAGTTTGCAGACCACAGCAAGTTGGGAAAAACCACAGCGTTGATGTGCTGGCAGGCAGAGTAAGGCTCTACAGAGGGACCTTGACAGATTCTATCAATGAGCTGAGGACAACTGAATGGGTTTCCATAGTGCCAAGTGCTGGGTCCTGCATTTTGGTCACAACAATCCCCTGCAATGCTACATGCTGGGGGCAGTGTGGCTGGAAAGTAGTCCAGCAGAAAAGGACCTGGGGATTCTTATCGACAGGTGGCTGAATATGAGCCAGCAGTGTGCCCAGGTGGCCAAGAAGGCCAATGGCATCCTGACCTGTATTACAAACTGTGTGTCCAGCAGGAGCAGGAAGGTGATTGTCCCTCTGTGATCAACCTCACTCAGCATTAGTGAGGTTGCACCTTGAGTACTGTGTCCAGTTTCTGGCAGTTCAGTACAAGGGAGACATCAAGGTGCTGGAGCAAGAGCAGAGGAGGGCAACAAAGCTGGGGAAAGGCCTGGAGACTAGATCTTATGAGGAGAGACTGAGAGAGTTTGGGCTGTTTAGTTTGAGGAAGAGGAGGCTTAAGGGAGATCTCACTACTCTCTACAACTACCTGAAAGAACATGGTAGAGATATTGGTGCTGGCCCTCCTCACAGGTAACTAGTGGCAGAACCAGAGGGAATGGTTTCAAGCTTCAACAGAGCAGGTTTAGATTGGACATCAGGAAAAAGTTCTTCATGAAAAGAGTGGTCAGGTACTGGAATGGGCTGCCCAGGGTGGTGGTTGAGTCACCATCACTGGATGAGTTTAAAAGATGCTTAGATGTGGTGTTGGGGTATATGGTTTAGGGGTGAACTTGTAGAGTAAGGTTGGTGGTTGGACTCAATGGTCCCAAGGGTGTTTTCCAACCTGAATGATGACATCAGTTGATCAGGTTTGAGATGAGACTAAGCAGTTCATTTAGTTCATACTAATGGGCTAAATAAAAACAAAATAAAGAGGGTTCAAACCCACTTATAAAACTTGCTGGCAAAAACCAAACACTGGCCTGATTCAGGGAGCATCAACAAGACACGTTTGATTCATGCTACACTAAATCCCCACCACAAAGGCATACCGAGATTGATCCCATGTTCTTACATAACTGGGCCGAGCTGCTATCTCCATCCCCTCAAAGCGAAGAAACTTCCATTAGTTCCTTTCCTTGAGGAAACATGGAGTCCTTTCAGGCCTTGTAGATGTCCCTCAGTGCCAACAAGTCCTTTAGGGATCAGTTGCCTGTCTTCCATTCCCAGCGTGCTGATTCCTACGGCCACAACCGACGGAAGGATTCTCCCCATTTCAGCAAACAAAGGACTGTAGGTGCTGATTTCCAAAGCTCCCACGCTCCATTCAGCACATTCCAAGGACAAGACAGCTGCCATGCCCAACTCCAGTAAACTGTGCTCCTTCGCCAAACACAGACCAGATGGAAAGTGAAGAAGGAAAATGGAAACAGGAAGCTCCAAACCAGTCATACTGGTTTTCACAGAGCCAAAATGTTAACCTTGGAATTCCAAGTGGAACATCACGAGTTGCCACAGCAACTTCCCAATGCCTCAGACAAGAAACCCACTATAATTCAAAGCACAGCATCTGCTTTTCTCTTTGCACACCAGGAAGGGCGGTGACGTGAGCGCACTGGCTGTGCACCTCTCTCTCATCTAAGCACCTGAGAAGGGAGATGCAGGGGCTGATTTTTCTTCTGCTGACAGGCACCACAGTCCCCTTCAAAGCAGCCCTCACCAGAGTGCACTTGCGGGGAGGGAAGAGTGTGGGCTGGAAACAGAAACAACCAGAACTGACCCCCCCAGGCCTGTGCCTGCTCTCACACAGACCATAAGCACAGTAAGCAGAGCTGAACGTACTGAGATCTCCCGCTCCATCCCAGTCAGGGCTTTTCTCTTACCTTCCTGCAAAAAAAGAAACACATGGAAGACATAATTCTGTCAGCCTGTTTGGGTCTGACATCTTCTTTCTCTTTTGCCAGGGAACAGACTGACTGTGACGTGCAGTGACAAAAAGCTGATTCTCTCCAAGAGAAAGGAATCATCAAGTACACGTACAGACAGCGACTGAAAACCCTGTTGTGGGTTCGCATTTGATATTGCAGTAAATATCAAGTAAAGTAAATACTAAAAGCATCTCTGATGCTGAGCAGCCATGTGCCAGCACAGCGACCACCACCACCAGCAGGAAGATTACAGACATCATTAAGGGGGCACCAAAGGCACAACATTAAGCGTTTAGGGAAAAGGTTCCTTTTTCCCCACAGGCAGTACTGGAAGCTCATTCAGAATCCGTCAGTTGCTCTCTCTAAAACCAGGCACCGCTCATCCTCTGCCTCACACAGGTGCTGTCGACTGACTTTGAAATAAGGAAGTTACACCCCAACGTATTTTCGTTCCGGTGGTGTCACTCTTTGCTCACATGCAGCAGAAGAGGATTTCAGCAGAGCACAGACCTCAGGCTGGGTCCCACAACAAGGCTGAGCTGCAGCCACGAGAACCTGCTTCAGCTGAGGCTTTACCAGTATCACAGCACTGCCTCTGCCCAGAAGCAGCAGACAAGGACTCACCAGCTGCCAGGGTTAGCTCCAGCCAGAGCTCCAAAGCACTGAAACCCCAGAAGCTGCTCTGGGCAGACGTGACCTGAGCCTGCTGCTTGTGGAAACAGAAACCGTGGAAATCCGATGGCTTGCAGCTGGGAAAGAAAATCAAGCCCCGTTCAGCACTATGCCCACCGTCTCTCACTTGGTAGCCAAATTCCCAAACACCAGTCCCTCCCACCCACCAACCTCCTCACTGTGCCCGGCAGGTGGGTTTTCACCAGGTTCCACCACCTCGCTTCTGCCTGAGCCACCAGGCCAGCTCCAAGGGGTGAGCAGATACCCCAAAACTACAGGGAACTGCATTGCCACTGGCACACCTGGCATTTAATTTCTCTGGGATGACTGAGACCTGGACCCCGTCTCTGCAGCACTTGCTGAGACAATCCAGGGGTTGGAAGTTACTGTGTCCCACATTTCGGCTGCTGTACTAATTCTTCTCAGGCTGTTCCTTGTGGGGCTGGGACCAGGACAGCACCGAAGTCTTTAAAGGATTAGATTGAAGAATGACAAATGCTGCTTTAAATGTATTAAAAGAGGTCCACTCCCTGTAAAAGCAAACTTCCTGGTCTTTCTGTGGTGTCTTTGTGAGCGATAGGAGGGCAGGTTGAGTACGGAAATGTACAGCACTTGGCACGGGCTACACCGCAAACTAGTTTTTCAACATTTTACAACTGGCTCCGGGCATGTGACCTACGTGGAAAGATAAACCCAGACATTTAATCCTTTTTCTTCTTTCTTTTTCCTTTTTTACCACGTGGAAGTTCACTTTATGTGGTTGCGATCATTAAATTATGGTGAATTATTCACCCACAAGAGGGGAAAACGAGAGGTTTAGCACAGGGAAGGTCGGACGGGACAGCTGCACACGCACAAGCACCCTTCCCCGACTTGAAAACTCGCAGCAAGCTTCACTCTTCTCCCTGGCTGTGACATATAGGGACGTGGCAACTCGCTGCAGGTGAGGACCACCCACCATTTGCTTTTGCGACCCAGATATGAACAGCAACTTCCCCAAAGGCAACTGTTTTTTGAGCTAAAGCAGCAGTAATGTGCAGAACCACAGGCTGGTTTGAGTGGGGAGAGGCCTCAGAGATCCCTAGTCGCACCCCCCGCCATGGGCAGGGCAGTAGTTCCTGAACACCGTATCACTCTGGAGAACAGCAAGATTTACAACTTTTGCTTTACCTCCAGAACACCTACAACCTTTTAAATGAAAGCTGGTTGCCTGGTGAGCTGGACTGGTCACACAGGGCTGCCATCACCCTGGAGGACTGAGCACGTACTTTCTCTATTTTACTGGCATCACGAATGACGTCCCTTGTGTGGAGAAGTTGGGGTGAATTTGGCACAAGTCTCCTGCCAGAGCGTCCCCAGGGACCAGCGAGCAGCCCCCACAGTGACAGGGCCAGTCCACACCTCGGAGACTCTTCAGGCTGGGTTGTGAGTCAGGGAGCATCCTTGGCGAGGCGCCGGTTAGTCAGCCCTGTCAGCTGAGATGAGGACACAGGCCAGGAAAGCACTAAGGGAAACAGAAGGTGGGTGAGAATGTCTGCAGAGCGTGGCTGTGAGTCCCCTCTGGCACAGTCTGTCCTGCCCGTGAGGGCACACGTGGCCACTTTAGCGCACAGGTGGCCGATGGGCGTGGACAGCCGCGTCAGTGTGACGGAGACTGAAGACTGTCTTCTCCAGCACTGTGTAAGGGTGGGTTGCCCACCGGTTCCTGGCAGCCGTGGCTCTTCACTGTTGTTTCTGTGCTTGGGGGCACTCCCACAGGCTGGCTCGAACCAGCGTCTTCTTCGGGGCAACACCAGCCTACGCGAACGACGTTTTGCTAGTCTGCTCAGCCCAGGAGCAGGTTGGCCTAGGCAAGGGAACAGCTGACGTTGAAAAGAACCTCTGTAAAGGCCGTGCTGCTGCTCGCTGGGGTAGGAGCTGTGAAGGCACAGCTCCAGAGGGGAGCTGGCTCAGCTCAGAGCGAGAGCAGAGGGCCCCACAGCCCAGGCACCTGCACCCAGCCTCGGAGAACCGCTTCCAGCATGCACTAGCCAGACAAGGCTGAAGGGGAGGAGCGAGGGCTTGTGTTTAACCAGCTTCCTGATGTGGTCTGCCACGTCCCCACATGAACCATTGCACCGGCTCCCGGGGGGGAGACTCTGCAGCTGAGGGACCTTGGAAGCTCCAGATCTCCAGTGTCTGCTCTTACAACTGCCCTGTGACTCTCTTCATGAGGGTGCTGATGCTCAGACCAAATATTTTCTGCTGAGAGCTGTTTTTGTTAATTGGTAGCTCTCCTGCTCCCTTCTTGTGAGTAGGTTTCTTCCAAGGATAGTCTCTGGACCCAGCACAGCACCACGGTCCCTGCCAACAGCCCCACTGTGATCCCCCCCAGAGCCTGCCCCACCAATCTCTGTTTGTCGGCTCTTCTGACTCTCTCCTACTGCTGGCAAAACGGCCTCACATCTCCACAAGGCTTAGGAAGGGCCAGAAGGCACCAGCAAGCACCAGCAGCAAGAGGAGGATCATGCTCTTTAGACCTCAGCACTGACACTTCTCCCCTCAACTTCCTCCTTCCAGCTGGGGATCCCACCAGTGGCAGTACTCCCCCACCTTTGACTCCATTCACTCAAGAAATTAGTCTTCCCATCTGCAAACAGGGAAAGTTGTGGGGAGATTCGGCCTTGCACTGGGATCCACAGAGGTCACACTGTCTCTGAACAAGGACCGAAGGAACGAATGAACGGCAAGGTTGTTCCCTGTGGCATCATGACTCTGTGTGTCTGACTTGCCTGGTGTAGCTGAGACTGCACACCAGCGGTTTCCTATCTTCCCACAGAAATGGAACATTCCCACCAGGAGACAACGTGAAATTTGACTTTAGCAAAGCCTAGGAACACGCTGAAACAGCCGGCGTAAGATGTACAGTCACACACAATGAACACAATACTCACAGCTCAACCACTCCGGACGTTTCAAGACAAGTGTGTAAGGAGAGACTAGGAGAACATCCTGGCACCAATTGTTATGCTGGAGAAAAGGAGATCATGCCTGCCAGGAAGATATTTCAGCACACAACTTGTGATAGTTCACTACAAACTTAAAAGCATTTTTAAAACCATACTTGGCAAGCTTTCCTCGAGCCCCTCCACATTTGCTATTTTTAACTTCAGTCTCATCAGAGCAGTATTTTTTTCCTATTTTTTCTATTTTATTTTTCCCTTTTATTCCCCCCTGTGTTTTTATTGATTGGGTCACTCCATAAGCCCCCAAAGGTTTAAATCCCACAGTGAGTAGCAGGGGTGGGAGTACACTCATCTAACAGAACTGCACCTATCAGTATTCCCTTCCAGAATGTTTTTCTCTGGAGTCTGACCTTTCCACCACAGTGTGTTGGGCAGGACACTGTCACGAGGTTGGATGGAGGTTGATGTGAAGGCAAGACACAAGGGCCAGCACATGGGTGCTCATGGGAAAACACATTTCAAGAAATAAAAGCTACTCTTTGAATGAAACCAGAAGGTGGAAGAAAAAAAGTGAAGGTAGAATGGAAAAACCTTCAAGAGGTCAATGAGGGAAACAAAGGGCAGCTTTATGCAAGAGGCTGTTTAACTCCAGAAATGGCAGGGCTGGCTAAGGCACTGCTGCCCAGTGTTTTTAATAGAGAAATTCAGTCTAATTAGAGCTTTACTTTACCAAGAAGATAATGGCAACCCAGAAGATAACAGTGGATGATGAGTGGGAGGATGGAGAACAGTGAACAGACAAGGAACAGGGCTCTCCTTCTCAAAACACCAAGGACTGCTAAGGAAAACTGAGGTGATTCTCTACATATTACTTCTCCACTTTGATCAGCCAAGACAAAAGCTTTGCATGGCTGTTACAGGATCTATTGATCAACATTTAGAGCCAGGATGAAATGAGTTAATATCAGTAATTGAAGGGTAAGTTAAGCAGATTATAATTTTCTAGTAAGATAGAAAATTTTGGACAACTAGTGACCGGGAGCACATTTTTTTCCAGAAACATGAGGATCTGATGAAAGCTAGAAATAGATAGATTTAAATAGACATAAAAGGATCAGTGTCAAGGATGAACTGATACAGGAGCTAACCAATGGTGAAACTGGGCAACCCATTCCAAGATCTCTGCTAGAAGGCTGTCTGGAGGCACCCACTTGAGCTACATCCAAAGCAGGACAAACACGCACGTGCTGAGCGAGGGCTGGTGCTTTGGGCAGCTGCAGTATCAGCTCCCACACTGCAGCCCTGGCGCCCCACTTCTGCTCCTGCAGGATGAGTCTCATGAGTTTGAGCTGCCAACACTCCTCCGCTTGGTAGGAAGACTCACCCTGGCAGCCTGCTGGGTGACAAATTGCTAGCAGGTTGCTGCCAAAGCCACCGCTTGCATGGAATTTTGACTTTTGGTTGGACATTCCCACTCTTCTGGTGCAACACAGTATGTGGGGTTTTGCCAAAAGAGAGACAACTGTGTTTAAACGCTTTAATTTCTACACTTGCTCAGCCCAAAGGGCAAAGCAGCTTGAATTCATCTAACTTGCTTCTTACTAAAAGGACTGGTAAGAGGGTTTCTAGTAGCCCAAGACAAAGAAACGGTGTAGAAGAAGCAGAGTGATGGTACCTATCTGCTTCCAGACCATTTGCATCCTAACAGAGAATTCCTGAACTCCATAGGAGGATCCTTCCATCTCTTCAGCAGCTGCACAGTCAGAACTTTGGGGCAGCTGTTGTGAGGTAGGATCCATTTAGCCCAAGATTTAGTCTCCAGCAACGACAGGAGCCAACAGCCAGGGAAGAAGAAGAACAAGGCAAGTTTATGTAGTGTGCCCAAGCAATCTTCCAGCTTCCACGTGCTCCTGGTTCTAGAAACTTCTGCATGTGAACATATCTTCTATTCAGTAACTATTAACAGACATCTCTGGAAAAATATTCGCTTTCTCAAATCAAACTTGACAACAGCTCAACCAGCCACCCTTCCTTTTCATCTTGTGTAGGTACCTGGTACATTACCCTCACTTTGGGTCTCACAGTTGCTAACACACGTGACTCTCCTACACCTTAAAAGTGGAACATCTCAGTGTGGAGAAGGTGGAAAGGAGCATTCACTCACCTTCAGAGTCAGCTTAGGGACGACCAGTGCTTCACTCTGACCTGATGACCCATCCAGCTGTGGCTGCTTCACAGTTCTGTAGATGTAGCCCTCAGTTTGACACTTAAGCAAACACATCGTTTTGAGACACTAAACTCAGTTTAGAGCAAAATCTCATCTTGACCTCTTTGGAGATGTTGGTGTTTGTTGCCATTGATTTTAAGGAAGGAGTTAGGGATGAAAGAGCTACTTTCCACAAGTTGAGATTAGCACAGAGAGAAACAGCAGCCATGCTCTACCCCAGGAGCAATTAAAACTTACGACACAGCCGCTATTGCAGAAATCCATTTGATATTTGTTGCTATTGATTTTAAGGAACGAGTCAGGGATGAAGGAGCTGTTTTCCACCAGGCAATTCAAGATTAGCATATGGAGAAACAGCAGCCACACTCTGCCCACAGGAACAATTAAAGCTTACAACATACCTGTGATTGCAGAATGTGATTTGCATTGGCAGGTAGATGCCACCTCCAGTGCCAGGGGTTTCCATAGGTGTTCAGGTTATTCAGATGATGCCTGAACATTGCATTGGTTCGGAACACAGCCTGGCAGCTGGCAGAAATGGAGCAGATGTAATGGACCTGCTGGCCATTGTACTGCTTGTGTATCTAGTTATGTCCTGTGCTGGCTTCAGTTGAGTATCTCATCTACCAGAAATCAAGTACCAAGGACATGCTGACAATTATTTTCAGGTTGGAAAATGATGGAGCAGAGGAGCTGTGAAGCTGGACTCTGGAAAAAATTATCTGCAGTGAATGAATGAAAAGGGAGAAGGCATGAGGACTGGATGTTCTGGAAAGGAAAGGTAGGCAAATGCAATTTTTTAAAGAATAATGTTGCATGTTGCCTTTGTATCTTGCTTGGAGAGCCTTCATCACATGCTGCCTGAAAAGCTGCTTGAAGGTGCATTTGCTCCTTGCCTTCATATTGCGAGGTAAAACGTAATCCAGCAACAGGGTTGGGAGAGAATGAAACCACTTTTCCCCCAGTGCAATAGGATGTAGATATTTCAGCATACGTTCCTCCTCCTTATGCTCTGCAACACACCCACAGGCCTGGGCTTGCAGAGGAGAGTGGCCCCAGGGTGGGTGAGGGCCTGGGCTGCAGCCACAGCATCCTGACAGAGCACATCCAGTGCAACCAGAGGCCCCAGCCCCACCGTCTGAGCTGGGGAGTGGTAGCAGGATACAGATCAGCATCTAGCTGATTCACCAGCACGAGTACCTAACGACCCGGAAAGTGCTTTGAGGATGAAAAAATCCTGTTTGATGTACTGGATTGTGTCTTGCCTCATGATTCACAAGCCCAGCTTCATGCTAGTTTTAAACTCATAAGTCATGTATAACAGGTAGCATAGCTGCAGCTGCCTCAGCACTGCTCCTGGCAGGAAAGGCAAGGCTGTGACACCAGTTAACCCTGGAACATAAAAGATAAGATAGCTGAAGCTTGTGCACAAACTTAGGCTGACCATCTCTGCAAGTAGGCTTTTCTCTGCTACAGCTCCTCTGGAGAGCTTTCTAAACTTTGGTAAGTCTATAGCACACCAGATATCCTGCAAGAGTCAGTGTCACTCCAGTCTTCAAACAGGGCAGGAAGGACACCATCAGCCTAACTTCCATCCCTGGAAAGGTGATAGAACAGCTCATTCTAGAGATTATCTTTAAGCACAGAGGAAAAGAGAAGGTTATCAGGAGCCGTCAGATTGGATTCAACAAGGGAAAATCATGCTTGACCAATTTGATACACTTCTATAATGCTATGATTGGCTGGATAGATGAGAGGAGAGCAGAGGATGTTGTATACCTTTTGACAATCACCTGTAACATCCTCATAGAATCACAGAATCATTAGGGACTGGAAGGGACCTCGAAAGATCATCTAGTCCAATCCCCCTGCCACAGCAGGATCAAGGTAACCTCAAGAAGTTTAGCTTAGATGAGTGAACTGTGAGGCAGACTAAGAGCTGGCTGAAGGACAGAGCTCAGAGCTCAGTGGTGCAGAGTCTAGTTGGAGATCTGTAGCCACACCAGAGGTCTCTGCTGCCATTCAGAGAGACCTGGACAGGTTGGAGAGCTGAGCAGAAAGGAATCTGCAGCTGGGGAGGAACAACCTCACACAGCAGTGCAGGTTGGGAGCTGACCTGCTGGAAAACAGCTCCATGGAAAGGGACCTGGGAGTCCCGGTGGATAAGAAGTTAATCGTGAGCCAGCACCGTGTCCTTGTGGCCAAGAAGACCAATAGTATCCTGGGATGCATTAAGAAAAGCGTAACCAACAGGTCAAAGAGGTTTTCCACCCCATCCGCTCTGCCTTTGTGAGGCCACATCTGGGGCGCTGCGCCCAGTTCTGGGCTCCTGAGTTCAAGAGAGATTAAGAGCTTCTGAAGAGATTCCAGTAAAGGGCTAGGAAAATAATTAGAGGCATCTCCCTTACATGGAGAGGCTGAGAGAGCTGGGTCTGTTTAACCTGGAGAAAACTGCGAAGGTATCATGTATCAATAAATTTCTAAAGGGTGGGCATCAAGAACATGGGGTCAGTTTCTTCTCAGTCACTGGACAAACAAGAACACAGGAAGTTCCATCTGAATATGAGGAAAAACTATTTTGAGGGTGGTGGAACACTGCAACAGGCTCCCCAGAGAGGCCATGGAGTCTCCTTCTCTGGGAACATTAAAATCATCTTCACATGCTCCTGCGCAACCTGTTCTGTGATTCTGCAAAGAGCTCCAGAAAAACTGCAGTGTCACCTTCACATCACAGTCCCCAGCGATAAAACACTGTAGGGACCTCCTTGGCAAAGATAGGCCGAAGGGGACAGCACGCAGAAGGTATAAGGGCAAATAGCTGCTTCTGCACATTCTTCTCACACACATGCTCCCAACAGCTCACAGCCACCCTGCAGGATTTGAGATTAACTCAGCTCTACCTGCCGAGCTGGACTCTGCAGTGTAACTTGCAGGAATCACAGAGGAGGCAGTCCCATGCGTTTCAGTGGAAGGGAGCAAAGGCTAACCAGGAGCACAGCACCCCCAGGCTTCTGTGAGGACATCCTAGTGTCAGCTGCTCTTGGTTCCACCAAACATGAACAGGTTGGCTTGGGCCACCAGATCCCCTATTTGTATGCAACTGGGGCTTTGGAAAGCACATCTGATCTACATGGACACTGGCTTCCATCAGCAAGTTGTCTGGAGGGTTGAAGTGAATGCTCAGTAGTGGTTGCTGTAGCTCCAGTTCCACCAGTCTGGAGAAGTTCCTAGCAAAGGCAAAAATTGTAGAGGAAAAGCACAGAAGCAACAGTGTTGTTTTCTATCTCATGAAGCAGCAGAAGGCACCTATGTGACACAGATCAGGGTCAGGTTTTCACCTGGCAAAGCTGCTTCTACCATCTGATTGCACCCCAGGAAAATGAGAGGTTCCTAACCCAATTCTGAGATATCATGCAAAAATTGGATGGAAGCAAACCACAAACTGCAAAACAGTCTTTCTTTATGGAGGGAACTCAGACTAGTCATTAATTTAATCAGCAGACTTCAATGCTGCCTTTTACAACCTGAGATGCAGCTAGAAGTTAAGCTATAGGGGCCACGTTATCCTTGTGACCTTTACCACTAGGAGTATTTACAAACGGCAATTAGTAGATCAGAGACTGAAAAATTAACCCAGATAGAAAGCACGCAATAAACTGCAGGCATTTGACCCAGGGGAAAAGCCAAGGGGGAAGCTGGGCTGTGCTACAGCCACGGGTTGCAGTGAAGGGAATTCACACATGGACCCTCCTGCAGGAGGTCTGCGAATCATCACAGAGCTCTCACCAGTGGGGTCATAAATCTGAACCCACTCATTTCATGCAGGATATCCAGTTGTTGGATAGTATTTAACAGAACAACCTACCGGTGACTGTACAGATCCCTGGCAAGACACTTTCCCCACCATTTTGCAGTGAACCTTGGCACTTGTCGCTGGGTTGCAGAGTAAAACCCTTTTCTCTCAGTAGGATGCAATTAGGTGAATGACTGATAATGTCACTCTTTGGAGAGATATTACTTACAATGACTCAGCATGATCCACAGGAGTGATAAAATAGAGGGGTTAAGGTAAAGATCAATGATGAGATTCTAACAAAGCTGGGTATTACTGGGTACTCCCTCCACCCACCCATCCCCACAGCCCTTCCCGGGTTGAAGTGATTCCCTATTGTCTTTCCTTACAGATTTAGTCCATGTTAAGAGAAATCTCTACAATGAATACTGTCTGTATATGTCTATCCTGAATGCACCAGGAGGGTCAACGTGTGAGAAGTGTTGAGCCAAACGTACTTTTGGGACATTTCCAAAGCAGTGATCCTGCTCCCAGGGCTCAAATCGCCCGCAGTCACATTTGGAAGAGACCTTTAAGATCATCAAGTCCCACCTTTGCCAGATCGCCACTAAACCATGTCCCTAAGCACCACATCTACACTTCCTTCAAATGCCTCTAGGGATGGTGATTCCACTGCTTCTCTGGGCAGCCTGTTCCTACATTTGATAACTCTTTCAGCAAAGAAACTTTTCCTTATATCTAATCTAAACTTTCCCTAGTGCAACTTGAAGCCATTTCCTCTCATCCTGTGGCTTATTACCTGGGAGAAGAGATTAAACAATTAAACACCCACCTCTCTACAACCTCCTTTTACACAGTTGTAGAGAGCAAGAAAGTCTTCCTCAGCCTCCTTTTCTCCAGCTAAACAACCCCAGTTCCCTCAGCCACTCCTCACAGGATCTTGTGCTCTAGACCCTTCACCAACACTGCTGTCCTTCTCTGGACCTACTGAAACACTTAACATGTTCTTCTTGTAGTGAGGAACCCAAAACTGAACATAGCACCCAAATTGCAGCCTCATCAGTGCTGAATCACTTCTCTAGTCCTGCTGGCCACACTACTTCTAATAAAAGTCACCATACTGTTGGCCTTCGTGGTCACCTGAGCACCCCGCTGGCTCATGTTCAGCTAGTGGCTGAGCAGCACCCCCCAGATCCTTTTCCACTGCGCAGCTTTCCCAGAAACATTTCTGGGATTATGGGGGCTTCATTCCACTCCCCGTATGTCTTCTGGCTGAGGGAGTTTGGCACTCAGAGAACAACTGGTTTTACTGTTTAAGACTGAGGTAAAGAAGGTATTCAGTACCCCAGCCTTTCCCTCATCCTTGGTCACTGATTCCCCTGAGTCCTAGAGGATGGAGGGTCTCCTTAGCCCTCCCGTTAACTGTTACTGTATTTATTAAAATATTTGGGTTTTATGGCAGCAGCCACATTAAGCTCTAGGTGGGTTTCGGCCTTTCTGAACTTTTCCCTGCATAGCTCCACAAAAACCCTGTTCTCTTCATGAGTGAACTGGTCCTTCTTCCACAGGCCACAGACTTCCCTTTCCTTCCCAAGTTCCAGCCAAAGCTCCCTGTTCAGCCAGGCTGGTCTTCTTCCCTACTGACTTGTCTTACAAATTGCCAGCAGCCTAGGTAGGATGCAGATCTTAGCCAAAGAAGCTATTCCAGCACTATGCTCTGTTTCAAAACCAGCCATCTCTAAATTCAATAAATGCTTCATTTGGGAAAATTAAAAAAGAAAGCAAAAAGCTACAGTCCTTAAGTAGAAGGAACAAAGAGATTACTAATGATACACGCTGTCCTAGATGAGTATTACCACTACAGGCAATGAAAAACCCAGTACTGCTCTGTGTTCTGCCATCTAGAGCAATTTATTCACACATCCTGCAAGAAAACCACGGGGTACTTGCTTGCTGTTAGGCAAGCCGCAACAGTAGACCTCAGTTCCAGAAAGACCAGTAGCAGCAGGAACATGGCCCAAAGCTATAATGATATTTCAATGCCTCATTTTTAGTATCTTAATGCATCCTCTCATTTTTAATACCTTAAGGCCAAACGTGGCTGGAGGCGTTGCCAGGGAAACTGAGGGAGATTTAAACGTAGCGGAGCTGGAAGCGACTCCCAGCCTGCAAACGGTGAGGCAGCGGCACCTGCTGCCTTCTCAGGGATTGGAGCGTGGCCAGTAGGGCACACAGGTGAATGCTACTGGTGGCCACCCTTACCCTCCAGCAATAAAGATCAGCTGTAGGCTTCACCTAGCAGAAGGTGGTGCCCTCCACAGTTGCCAGAGTGGACACTGGAACCCAGATGGATTCCGACACAAACATGCAGCTCTCCAGGTGACAGGTTGCAAGGAATGCCAGAGCCTTGCCCTGGCAGTGAGAGGCAGTTTTGATAACTCTTGTGTGCACTGTGAGTAGGTGAATGATCTCCGAGGGTTGTAGAGCTGCAAGAGGTAGTCAAAGCAGCAAGAGCTACTCTGATGAGTATCAGGAAGGTGGAACAGGAGATTGACTGCTGGAGCCAGGGACTGTCCTTCCTCAAACAGAAATTGGGGCACCCATCTGATAGAACCCAGGTTCAGCGGGACCCTGTATCCTGCCGTGTCAGACAGAGGCAGTAACCTGGAGACTTGCTTAGTTTTGAGTTATGAAGGCTGAACTTCCTTCCTGCCCCACAGGAGTCACCCTTCAGCCTGACATGCTGTGCTGGGAGCTACCTTCTCCTCTGGCCCATGCCAGGAGCAGAGGACGTGGGAAAAGCTGTGTTGGGGAAAAGGTCCAGTGGTGGATCTGGCCTTTCAGCTGGGGTGAGCTGCTCCCCCAACACCACAATCTCTGCAACCAAGTGTGGCTGGAGCCCTTCTGGCAGGGGTGGGCCTTGGCTTATCTACAAGGTGAGAAGGAAGGGAATCTTCCCACTGCATTTGCTTTACTTTGGAAATGGCTGAGGCAGCAAACCATTCTTGGCCATTACCTCTCTGTCTTAATCCCTGTTGCATCTTCAAAATAAACAAAGGAGCCAGAAAGCAGGAAGAAGACAAATGATCATTCTGTACTCCTTGAGTAAAGAACTTTGACTGGTTCATTCTCCCTTTTACCACCATGATGGCAGCCAGTGGTTTGCTGATCCACCCATCTGTGCTGCAGTACAAAAGTTGAGCCCGCCCTTCCTTCCTTCTTTCCTCCCTTCCTCCCACCCCAGTCCTGCTGTGACTGGCAGAAACTAGCCAAAGTTGCATCCTTTGCTGTGGCAATCAGAGGACCCAGGCTGCAGAGGTGTTTGGCCGATGGCACAAATGGATGCTGTCAAAAGGAAAGAAAAGAAATGGATTGTTACTGTCCAAAGTCTGTTACTCACAGGTTCTAACACTGTTGCTCTGGGTGCCAGGAATACACAGAAATAGGACTGCCCCTGCATCTTCATGTCCGGGACCCTGCTAGCGCAGGCAAACATGGCCATCAGTCCATTAAGTGACTGACTGAGGTGTCCTCAGTTTGCTGGGATATTTGCCCTGCCAGCACTCTGGGAGTGCTGCTTGCTGTCCTGGGGCCTTACTCCTTTCTGAAGACTCCAAAGACTTACTTGGCTTCCTATTTTCTAAACATAGGGTTCGTCTCAGTTGTCCAAACAAATGAGGGGCAGCAGCTGTACTTCAGCGACCTTCCTCCGTAGCTCTGGGAGATATTTTGCCCAGTAGCACTTAGGCCCATACATCGTACTGAACAGCCTGGATGGGGCTCCAAGCAGCCTGCTCTATCTGCACGTGTCCCTGGTCACTGCAGGAGGGTTGCACTGGATGAGTGATAATGTTCCCTTCCCACCCAAAACGTTCTGGGATTCTGCCTTCCCATTTGAAAGGCACTAAGACTGAAGGCAACAAGAAGGAGCCTAATGCCTTTGAGTTCGGCCAAGGAGAAAACCTCTTTGTAGCGCAGCTATTGCGGTTGCAGCCACTTCCCATCTTACCTGCAGAATTCCTGGGCAGACCTGCCTGTCTGCATCCACCTCGAGGCAGCAGTTGAGGAAGCCCTGGAACAGGGCAGACCACTGCCTGCGGTGTCCCTCTGGTACCAATGAGACCCTGTGCCTGGCAAAAAAGGAAACACGAGACTCTCCGTTTCTTTCCTACCAGCTCTCAGCCATGGGATACATTCCTCCCCTATCATATGATCATTTGGGAGAAGAACTGGCCATTCCATTCAATGAAGTTAGGATAAAACAGAAGTCTTCCAAATATGAAGAATCCATTTGTTTACCACAAGCAGCTGTGCTTAAACAGGCTTTGGGAAATGTATGTGGTCATGAATAATTATGGCAGCTAGACTAACTGCTACAGTAAAGCTAGAGTAACTGCTGATGTGCTTCAGGCTCCAGGGACAGTTGTAGAAGTGGGTCTTGGTGGAACCAGTTCAGGCTCAGGGCAGTAGGATTTTGCCTCATGGGAGACAAAACACAGGACAGATTAGAAAGAAAGTGAAATCTGATTGGATCTTACCTTGGTAGGACTTTCAGTGCAGTAAGGAGGATCACTCTCCACCATTTCAATTGCTGTGATCTGCTTTGGGGCCACAGGGTGTTCTGGCCACCACTTCTGGTGCCATCCAGTGTGACAGGCCCATTGCTGCCCTTAGACTACTCTGCCCAGGGTGGGCAGGAGCACCTATGCCAAAATCAGCCGAGGAGAAAAAGAAGTGTTGTTAAATCCTGCTTGAAGCATTGAACCAACCTGCCTGACCCAGAATATCTACTCAATTTGGCAGAGCCATCCACTCCAAGCAGAGGACTGAGGCTTGTGATGTCTCTGTGGATCAGTCAGTTGGAGTGGAGGAAATCCAGTGCTTGCAGGCATTGAAATAGGGGTAAAAAAGAAACAGCAGGGTAAAAATTAAGGATGTGATTTCATCACACAAGAGACAAAATCGCTCTAAAACATTTAATTTCCAAAGGAATTGTGAGTAGTTGCAGAATATTATGCTGTCAGGAAGAAGAGCTTGCCGCTCCAACACTGTTAGAGGAAGAACTTTCTAAATGAAGCTCCACTAGCTTTTGGTTTAGGAAATTGCTACAGACTGTCCCCTGAAAGCACAGGCAGAGGGACTGCTGCCACAGTGCATGTGCTGCCTCCAGCCACACCACAAACTAGTGTCTGCCCAGGGAGGAAAAACTCTTTCCCTTGGGTATGAAGTGGATCACTTTTCAGTGGGCGGGAGGTTGCATGCACAACAAAGCTTTTCTGGATGGGCTTAACAGCACGTTTGGAAAGAGAACCAAGTCACTTATGTTCTCAGCACCTGGTGACAAGCATCATCCTGTCCAAGCAATGGGAAGCAGAGGTGGGATCCCTTGCCCCCTACAGAGAGCTGCTGCGTGTCCTTCATCGAGACAGGTCTTTTCAAGAACACTGCCTAAAGAGCTTCCAGCCAAGTATTCCATAACAAGCCCGAGCTCATCACTGATGAGGTATCTGAAGGAAGACAACAAGGCATCGAGGCAAAGCTGAATCACCTCATAAAACAGACTGGAGGCTGCTGGTTTAGTAAGATAAGGCTGATGCAGGTTTTCTTAAAACAGCCTGCAAACTATACAGGCAGAAAAGATTAATGCCTCTTCTCTTTGCTGGCAAGCATTAGGACCAGAGGAAACGGTTGCAAGCTGTGCCAGGGGAGGTTTAGTCTGGATGTTAGAAAGAATGTCTTCAGCCAAGGGGTTATCAAACATTGGAACAGGCTGCCTGGGGCACTGGTGAAGTTGCCATCACTGGAGGGGTTTAAAAGCCACAGAGATGTAGTGCTGAGGGACATGGGTTAGGGGACCTTGCACCACTGGCTTGAAGGCTGGATTTGAAGATCTTAAAAGGTCTCTTCCAGCCAATGAGATTCTGCGATTCTGTGTCATGCAGGCAAAATGTCATCTTCTTCTACACGCCCTTTGGCTTGTAGTGTGTAAATGAACACTCGTGTGACAATACCAGAACTACTTACCTGTCTAAGTAGGTAACAATAGTGGGGATGTTGCTTATCCTCAGGACCACAATTTCATTAATAAGATATTCCAGGCTGGTCTGTTGGACTTTAATTTTCTTGATGATCACCTAAATGGACATTGAAAACCAGGAACACCAGCAGTGCACTGCACAAGATCAGAACAAACCCTATGCATGCTGCTATGAAGTACTGTACTGAAAAGATTGTTATGGATAGACAACCAGCACTTCCTAACTTCCTGAATTTTGATTTTGCAACTCTACACAAGATTGATTGTGTTCAGTGCACAGAATCGCACTGCCCTTAATACCTGCCAAATCTGCTAGGACATCTGACACTTACCTGTTGTCCTGTGACCATGCTCGTCACTCTAAAAAAGCTTCCAAAGCCCCTGGAAACAAAACAGCAGCAAAGAAATTAGGAGGGTTTAGTCCATGGGAGACAGAGCAAGCTCAGACAGGAGCTCGCTGCTGCCTGTAGTGCTAAGTAACTGTGATTGGACTTAGTCTTTGCCAATAGCTTCAAATTTAGTGTATTTCTCCTCAGAGTGCCCAATGTTCCCTTAAAGAAACCAAACAAAAGATGCTTGCTTAATAATGGAGATACCACTTTCCAGCAGATCAGAGATACAACCCCACTGTCTGGGGCTGGGAGCCAGTTGTAGTCAGATGGGTAACAGCAACAGTCACAACACAATCATAGACCGAGCACCAACAGAGTACCTTGGGCAGCAGACATCCCGAGACGTGCAGACAGAGCACTGCTTTCTCAGGCAAGAAATACAGAATACATATGCAGTTTCTTGAGTTGCTCCTCAGCTCTCAAAGATTGTTCTTGCTCTTTTTCAACAGAGCCTGTGGAGATCTGTAACAAGAAATGAGTTTGTATCAGTTTGCCCTTGAGGTTGTATTTCAGACACAAATCCTAACAAAGCTGCTGACTGACACACCCAGAGCTCTCAAAGCACTTGGGCTTGCTGTCCACATCTCCAAATGAGTGGGCGCCAATGAAACGCCAGTTTGACACAAGCTCACAGCCAGCTTCCTTTTCAACTGTCATTGTTTTTCTGAAAGCTGGCTGACACAAGGCATTTACTGCACTATAAGGACGCAGAACTAGATCTGTCCAGTGTCTCAGAGCCTGGTTCTTGGATGCTCATGTGAAAAAGATTGCTCACTCCTGCACCAGTAGCATTCAAAGACACGGTGCTACCTCTTACCTGATGCTAAGATTACAGTCCCTATCAGAATCACGGGTAACTCCTGACTAAATGTGGAAGTTCACAACATATACTCCTTCTCTCAGAGCCTTGGATGAAGCACTGCAGCCCTAAAAGCCTTTTCTGAGGAAGGACACATGCACTCTTACCAGAAGGATGTAGCTGTAAATTACACCAATATAGTTATACAGTGTTAATCAATGCTTCACTGAGTGTGTACTTTTGGCCATGATGCCATATAAAGTGAAGGTTCACTTACATCTTCCCCTTCCTTCTCTTCTCCAGAATCAGAGGATTGTTGCGAGGTTTCTGAAGAGGCTGTTGTGTCCTCTGTGGACAGAGAGGAGAATGAGCAACACTCACCACAGCTACTTCTTACCTGATATAAAGATCAGTTTGCAGATACACCTGCCTAAATAACACCACATTTCTCTGGTGTCCAAGGCATGGCTGAAGCACTGTGTCACAGTAGGACTGCAGCCCTAAGAGTCTTTTCCCAGGAAGGACATCTGCACTTGTATGAGAAAGACAAGCTCAAATTACACTAAATACAGTGTTCACCAACACCTATTGAGTTTGAATTTTCAGGCCATGAGGCTATATAAAGTGAAGGTTCACTTATGTCTTCTGTTTCTTCTGCTTCATCTTCCTCTTCTCCCTCATCATAGAGAGAGGTCACGGAGATGTTAATGTGGCTTTTGTGTTCTGCCAAAGACAGAAGCATGAGTGCCAGTTACCATTTAAGAACTGGCTAGGTTTGATAATCATACACAACTTTAGTCCACTCAGACATCTCAGACCCATCTACACAGGCCTTGTGTCCTACAGGCCCCAGATCTAACGTACACGACTGCCGTAAGTTCATTTCATTTGAGCACCATGTCTTAAATACACACAGAGCGCTAGGGAGATGGTTTAGGGATGACCTGACAGTGCTTGGTGGAAGGTTGGACTTGACGATCTTAAAGGTCTCTTCCAACCACAGAGAGTCTGCGATTCTGTGATTTTCCATAAGACTCAGTCACGTCACCCAATTTGGAAACTGTGGAACAAGTTCCTCATCCTGCCAAAGTAGGGAGCGACACATGGGACACGCTGAACACCAGCTTCATGGCCAACTCTGTCACACAAGGGGTGCCCACGTGGGACAAGGAACATTGGTTCGTCAGACATCAGATCAGCGTAGAAGCGTCATTAGCACTACTGCTACGGCAATCCAGCGTCAAGGAAAAGAGGAGGCTAATTAGACAGGGCTGTGTCTTGTTGGAAAACCAGACTTTCTTCTCTTGGAATCTTATGAAACATAACATGAGAGGACAGCCACTGATCCCTTTCCTGCTGCTGCAAAGACACTCCAATGTACGTACTTTCAGCTTACTAAGCTGGCCCTCTGTGACATGAGCTCCATCAGACTCAAGAGATCTTAGGGGTAGTTCTGCTCCCAAGATAAACCCACACAGTTGTTAAGGAACATCAAAAGGATACAGTGATCAAAAAAACAGCCATGCTGCGCTTGGTGAGAATCTCTACTTACGTGCTAGATGCTTGCAGTTGCAAGCTGTGTACAGCCAAGGGAAAAGCACCCTGGACGATCTTGTGGGAGCAGGCATGCTACAGAGACCATGCTTGAATATGCATGGAAGAGAGTGCATGGGGTACTGACAGACACTGCTACGGGTACAGACACCTTCCTTCTCATCCTTCCTGATAACACCTGTGACATCAAGACAGCAGCCTTTCTAGATCGCAACCACAGCACCACAGTTAAGGCCCACCAATCACAGAATCATTGAACGGTTGGCTTGGAAGGGACCCTGAAAGTCCATCCAGCTGAACCCCCTCTTCTACTAGACCAGGTTGCTCAGGAGCACATCCAACCTTACCTGCTATGATTCCAGAGATAGGTCATCTGCAACCTCTCTGGGCAACCTGAGCCACTGTCTCAATACCCTAATTGGAACGAATGGCTTTGTTACCTCTACTCTGAACCTCTCTCTTGTTTAAAACCATCACCCCCTGTCCTAACAGCCCCTGCTGTCCCCATCTTTCTTGCAGATTCCATTTCAATTCTGAAAATCCACACCAAGGTCTCTCTGGAGGCATCTCTTCTCCAGCTTGAACAACCCCAAGTGTCTCAGTTCATTCTCACAGAAGACAGGTTCTAGCCCTTGGAGCATTTAGTGGTACATAATCTCCTCCCTTGACCTGCTGGACACACTACTGGGCACATAGCCCAGGCCATGCTTGGCTTCGAGACTGTGAGCACAATTTTCCAACTCATGTCCAGCTTTGCATTCAGCAGTGCCCCCAGGCCTCCTTCACACAGAGGCAGTGATGAAGAAGAAGGTGGAACCTTCTTGGCAGAGCTGCTCTCAATCCCTTCATATCTCAGCCTGTACCAACCCAGGCACAGCCCCAGTGCTGCTCCCCGTAAGGGCCACAAGAATATCACACAGCTTTGCTTCTCCAACAGCAAGACCACTCCAACAGATGGACCACTCTCTCATAGCAGTGAGTTTGGAACATCGGATCCACCATCAGACCAACTTCTTCCTTCTGCTCTTGCATCTTCCTTGGGAGGTCACAAGGTGAGCTGCTCTCCTCCATATGAAAGGTCTGACCACAGCTCTGATAGGAAAGAATGGTCAACAGTGGACATTCAGGGGTGCTGCAACACCTCAATGGAAGGAGGAGGTGTATGCTGCAGAACCTCCTAAAGAGTATCTCTTCAAAAAAGGATGCAGGCCTTGAGCCAAGGCAGATGCAGACTGACAGACAAGTCACACAGAGCCAAAACAGAAGCTGCTAGAGCCCTCAGTGCATTGGGACACTTTGGCTGAAGGTTCCATGACTGACTAATGGTTGGCCCCCCAGTGGGAGGTGCCAAGTGCTGCAGCATGAGAAATGCCCAAACCCAAAGCTATACCTCGGCCCAGGCAACAGAATGGGTCTTCAGCCCAAATGTGGGTAAACAAAGAGCAAGACCTCCTCCCCAGCCTGGGGTCACTTGACAACCCTGGCCTCCCACCTCTGGGTCTTACCAGTATCCCCATCACACACTGCTACCATTGCCTCATCATGTGCACCCCTCACTCCACTAAAAGCAACCCCCACAAGTACCTACCAGAGACCCCCCACAAAGGGACACCCTAGGGCATCTGTTATGAAAATCTCATTCATCACTGGTGCACTAATTTGTTCTCAGAGTGAGAAACTGGATTAAGTTCCAGTGTTGGACAGACAGAGTGAGGGAGCGGGACAAGCTCCCACATCTTCTTGAGCTGGACAGGTGGTGGAAACTGTCACCATCAGCCCTAGCCATGCTTGAAGTCTTCTCCCGGCAGAGGCAGAGCTCTGGGGGTCATACCGCACTTCCTGAAGGAGAGCAACAACACCCAAAGCTGCTTCTGGGCAGCATCCTGCTGGGATGGGCTGGGCAGGCACATTTGCCATTGGTCCTACGGCTGCTCCTGGGGTGCTCCCTGTGCCACAGCTGACTCCACTCAGCAGCATTTTGGAAAGCCTATTCCCAGCTGAGAGCACAGAGCATAAGCAGCTCACATTCCCAAGAGCCTCAGCCCCCAACTGGCTTGTATTCCCAAACTACTAAAGTTTCCAAACAGGATCCCCCTGGAACACAACTGTCTCCAGAATTAGGAAAAAAAATGTCAGCTCCCAGATTTGCACTGTTAGAAGATATTTGGGCTTCAATTCCAGCACAAAAGAATTTCCATAACAGAACCTCAGCCACCACCTCCACGGACCTATAGAAGCTGCACTGTAAAACATCTTGCAGTTAATTACAATTATCCTCTCTTCCCCCAATCCTTGCTTTTCTCATACGCTTGGACTACTGCAGTAATAATCCTAATTATTCTATCATTACCACCAGCCCAAAGCATTATTCCCTGAGGCAGCTGACAGCACATTACAGAAACATCACCTCAATTTTTAAAAAGGGTAGAAAGGAGGCCCATTGGAATTACCAACCTGTCAGCCTCACCTCTGTGCCTGGGAAGATCCTGGAACAGATCCTGCTAGAAGAAATGCTAAGGCTCATGGAGGACAGGGAGGTGATTGAGGACAGCCAGCAAGACCTTACTCAGCCTGACCAGCCTAGTGGCCTTCTACAATGGAGTGACTGCATCAGTGGGCAAGGGAAGAGCTACAGACTTCTGCAAGGCCTTTGACAGAGTCTCCCACAACATCCTTGTCTCTATGTTGGTGAGAAATGGTAATCCCACTCCAAGTTCTGGCACTGACACAGATTACCTTGGTTTGGTTTTTCTCTTGTTACCAAAAGGCTGATGCTTCTTTCAGAATACGAGACGAGTCACACACAGAGCCCACAGAAAGCTGCAAAAGGAGTCCCTGATCCCTTCTAGCCCTACTCCAAAACCCCTTTCAGACTCCTTTCCTCACCAGTCCTTATGCTGTCTGCCCAAACCATTGTCTCCTGGTCGGGTAGTGATTGCCCAGCAACTGCCACAGCCACTGCAGAAAGCTCCTACAAGGATCCTCTCAATGCCTTGAAGCAGCTTCCCTCACTCCACCCATGCAGGCAAGGAAGCTTTCTGTAACACAGCCTCCTTCCTCAAGGAATTTCCCACCCAGCACCATGACAGCAGCTCCTCATTACTCATCCTGAGAGCGGCTTCCACACACTGTTCCCTGCTAGAGCAGCCCTGTTCTCCCCCTGGCCCAACCCTGCGCTCAGGAGGGCTCTTCACACACCCCCGTCAGCCCACGGGTGCGAGGCTCGTGGCTGGGGGTAATGTAATGGGGGGTCTGGCCACCACCCCGGCTCCCAACGGGCTGCGGCTACGGAGGCCACCAGGTGCGATCCGTGCTCGGTGCTACCACCCTGTGGCCACATCGCGGCACTGCAGCCTCAAAGTGATCCTGATGGGAAGCGGCCGGAGCGCTGCATCCTCAGAAGGCCGCGCGGGGAATCGGCCGCGTCTGCAGGGCCCTTGCTGGCAGCGGAGTCTCTCTCCTGCTTTGTCCTGGGGAACTTTCTCTATTTGTGGAAACGTTTCCTATTCTGCGTCTGCCCCTTGCCTGGCGTGGCTGGGTCACGGGACCGGCAAGGGAAAAGCCGACAGCTGGTCACGAGGGGCGGGCTCAGAGGGTGGGGTCTGGCCTCACGGCAATCGGGAGGCGCAGGCCCGGGCCCGCCGCTTTGCGTGGCGGCACCAGGGCTGGTTTCATTTCCGTGGGGCAGCGGCTCTCCGCCGCGACACCTCGCGGCTCGCTGGGCTGGGTTCTACTATCCGAGGGCGGAAACGGCGACGGGACAGACCTCCGCGGTTTCTCTCTGGCTCGGGCCGGGGCCGCCTCTGCCGCTCCCGGCTCGGGTCGAACAGCGGCGGTGGGTGTGGGTGCTCTGCGACCCTTGCCCGGGTGGGGAAGGACCCCGGCAGCCGCCTCCACGGGTTCGTGGAGGCGAGGCGGAACCGCACTCCCGCAGCGGCGGCATCCGCTTCCCCGCAGAGTTGTTCAGATGAGTGGGGCGAGCGGTCCCGGCGGCCTCCCGCCTGGGGGGAGCGAGGCCATGCCCGGGGCGGTTCTGGACACGCGGGGCGGGCTGCCGCCGCTCCCGAGCAGTGCGCACAGATGCCGAGGGGGTCCTGAAGGTGGGGGCCTGTGCACGGGCTGTGTTCCTGACACCCCTCAGCTCAACACCTGCTAGCATGGAACAAGCCAGCCTGAATACTGAAATACTGACAGTGTAGTCAGGGCCGTGTTGAGTTTAGGGACCTAAGAGCTTGTGTGAGTATTGGCGTTGTCTTTGAGGTGCAACCCAGCTGTCACTGCTCAGTCTGGAAGCAGTGACTGCCTCATAGAAGCACTGTCTGTTTGGAGTAGGAGTCTCTTGGTATATCTCTTCACATCCTTGAAAACTAGCTGGGTGTCTGCAAGCAATGCTGTCAATATTTCTGTTTTCACAGGAGGAACCTACTTGGCCTAATGTTTCCGACAACCAAAGATCAGAATGAAGAACTCAAGGGAGGACTGCCTGCGGTAGGAGAGGTTAAAATCTGCTATGTCTGAGATTGGGACCACCCTCCAGGTCTTCAGCCTAGAAGCTGCGTGTGTCTGAGTTGCTGCATTTCAGTTTCTCATTTTTTGGGCAGATCATTCCATACTCTCTCCAGGGGTTCACATAACACTGTCGCTGTATTCAATCCAGAAGATAAGACTGTGTGCTGACAGCTCCTAGGAAGTGACTAGGTTGCATGTGCTGTTTCTGTTGCAGTGCATGCAGAGCAGTCCCTAAGCTAAGGCTGTGAGATGACATGGATTTTCAAATTGTTCTGCAATTTGTTTGCAAAAGTAGAATTTGGTGACCACTTTCAGTGGTAAAAAAGGCCATCCTAGAATGACAGGGTCTCTTCAGACCAGATGTTTTCAGTCTGAAGGGAGGACATAGGATCATAGGATGTTAGGGGTTGGAAGGGACCCAAGGGATCATCGAGTCCAACCCCCCTGCCGGAGCAGGACAAAACTATCTAACACAGATCACAGAGGAACGCATCCAGGCGGCCTTGAAAGTCCCCAGAGAAGGAGACTCCACGACCCCCCTGGGGAGTCTGTTCCAGTGCTCTGTGACCCTCACAGTAAAGAAGTTCCCCCTTGTGTTGAGGCGGAACCTCCTCTGCTGCAACTTACACCCATTGCTCCTTGTCCTATCACAGTATCACAGTATTACCAAGGTTGGAAGAGACCTCATAGATCATCAAGTCCAACCTGTCACCACAGAGCTCAAGGCTAGACCATGGCACCAAGTGCCACGTCCAATCCTGCCTTGAACAGCTCCAGAGTTGGCAACTCCACCACCTCCCTGGGCAGGCCATTCCAGTGGCCAATGACTCTCTCAGTGAAGAACTTTCTCCTCACCTCAAGCCTAAATTTCCCCTGGCGCAGCTTGAGGCTGTGTCCTCTTGTTCTGGTGCTGGCTGCCTGAGAGAAGAGAGCAACCTCCTCCTGGCCACAACCACCCCTCAGGTAGTTGTAGACAGCAATAAGGTCTCCCCTGAGCCTCCTCTTCTCAAGGCTAAACAATCCCAGCTCCCTCAGCCTCTCCTCA
>VXBP01007875.1:56806-94172 GCA_013400115.1 Rhinopomastus cyanomelas
CAGGGCAGAGTAGAGGGGGAGAAGAACCTCTCTCGATCTGCTGGACACACTCCTCCTAATACACCCCAGGATCCCATTGGCCTTCTTGGCCACCAGGGCACATTGCTGTGCCATGGTTAACCTGTTGTCCACCAGGACCCCCAGGTCCCTCTCCACAGGACTGCTTTCCAGTAGATCACCTCCCAGCCTGTACTGGTGGAATTTGTTATTCCTCCCCAGATGCAGGACTCTGCACTTGTCCTTGTTGAACTTCATCTGGTTTCTCTGTGCCCAGCCCTCCAGTCTGTCCAGGTCTCTCTGGATGGCAGCACAGCCCTCAGCCGTATCAGCCAAGCCTCCCAGCTTGGTGTCGTCGGCAAACTTGCTGAGCAGACACTCTGTGCCCTCATCAATGTCATTGATGAAGATGTTGAACAAGACCGGTCCCAGCACCGACATGATTAATTGTAGACTACAGCTGCTTTATCTTGAGGTCAAGGTGGAGAAATAAAAGCTGTTGCACTCCAAAAGCTAATAATGGCTTTTCACACCGATGTTCTGTTAGCGGTGTCTGTTGTAGTCAAATGTGGTACTGTTTCAGTCCAAATCACTCCAGGCCACTCTCTGCGCAGTTGCGTTAGGCATTTTATTCCCCTCTCGGTAAGTACTGTCACAGCTCCTACTTGTGTGTAGAGGCAGATCTCAAGGGATTTGGATCAGTATCTTCATAGACAAACAAAAGCATTTAGGTAATGTGGAAGTAAGCATCTTCTGCAGAGTAACCAAAACTGCAGCTGCTCCTTTTCAGTGACAGCAGTGTCTAAGATCAAAGTTGTGGTCTTTTGTTACTACATGTGGGTTTTGGTTGGTTTTTTTTTTAGGTGCCTCTTGAAATGCATGGAAAACAAGGAAAAGCAGCAAGACTCTGTATCTTCAGATCTGCAAGAGAACCTGAGGCAGTATCAGGATGATTATGATCAACAAAGCCTCAAACCTACTGAGCTTTCTGAAAGATGGGCAGAAGACAAAGAGGGAGGAACTTCAGGTCCTTTGTGAAAAAGAGAATACCAGAAAAGCATGTCTCAGCATTCGGGGACACGCTCTTTAGACTTGAGAGAAATCAAGTAGCATCAGCATGAATGGTGCTGCCCTTGTGCATGTCACACCCAAGAGCTTTTTGGGCACCCTGTCTCTCCAAAGACTGTTTCACCTACTTCAGGCACAGGCATTTCTCATGCAACACACTGAGCGCAAAACAAGGAACTGGAGAAGAAGTGCTACTCCACCAGCTCTGACAGTGTGTGTCACCACTGCTATCTGCAGGTCAGCTATTCTAAAGCTGTCCTCTGTGTAGTATGTAACGTAGTACTGGACTATCTAACAGCTGTACTGAACTTTTGCATTAATAAGTACTGGATTCATGTGTTGGTGGGTTACCTTGACGTGCGGAAACAAACTCCAGCTTGCAGAGAGCAGGAGCAGGTACGCTTTATTGCAGCACTGGGCACACGGGGGAAAACCCTTAAAACCGTGTGTACTGAAATGCAAAATATCATCAGGTTATATCAGGTCTTTTTGTACATATGCACAAACAGGAGGGGATATTACAATTAATTGTTATCGTTAACCCCTCCCCTGACTCCTCTTGTTCCTGTCTGTGCAGTTGGTCTTGGGGGTCTCAGGCAGGGTCTCTTGACTGACACGGAAGACCTTTTTCACAGTGACCTCACCGCCTTGGCAAGATTCCTAGGCTGTGTTAGGCACCAGACTAGGGAAGTAACCTTGAACATGGTGAATCTTCTTCTGATTGGTTCCTCTTACCCATCTGGCCCCACTGCTTGGAAGATTAATTGTTCTCTCCTTCTTATCTAGAAACCTCTTACTCATCCCTTCTACAAGGAACTTTTTGTTTTACTACCCCCTCCATTCTTCTCAGCCAGTCTCAAAGCACATCCACATTGTCCTTAACAAGCGTCAAAATACATTTCCCTGGAAAAGACAAACTGTTTCACAGCACATCTATTCAGCAAAGTTAAATCTCTGGGCCTAGAGTTCTAATCCGTCAGCCTCCTTATATCAATCTGGCAATGAAGGCATTTCCTGGACGCAACACAGAAGCAGATTTTGGTCCTGCTTGCTGGCGCATGCAGAGCTGTTCGTGCTGGCTGTGTCAGCTGCAGGAGCACAGATGATAGCATGTCTGGGTACACCTGTTGGGACAGAGTTTCTTTCTTTGAAGTACTGCATCACACCTTAATTGGCAGATTTGAGTTTGTGCTGATTCAACATTACATGTGGGTACAGTGTCCGACTTGGTAGTGGACACCTGAGTCTGAGCTCTGTGTTCCACCAAATGTTGGCTCTTTAGAGAGTCTTGTCACTCTTAAAAGTTAGATAAAACAATTATTTAATTGGCTGTGAGGTCCTGCTCTGCCTTGCCTAGGGGTTCTTGAGGCTTGAGTTTCGGAATCCGAATGCATTCCGCTGCAAAGCTACCTACTCCCTTTGAGGTGTTCAGAGACAGGAATGATGCTGTCCCAAGAGAGGGACCCAGTGTTACCCAGTGTGTGAGATGTCACTTAACACTGAGTCAAGGTCCTTTCATTTATAACAAGTTATGCAGAGAAGTTCAAAGCATTTGTACAGCCTTACTCGGTTTGTTCTGCCTATGCCATGCATATGCATAGTTACACTTTCTTGTAATTGGCTAAAACAGAGACTGTCAAGAATTCAAAGTGCACACCCAGTAGGCAAAGGTCCAGCCCTTGACCCAGGAAAGGTGGGTACCCTAAGGAAGGAGGTCCGTCAGATGCTGATGAAGTTATAAAACTTCACCAAGTTTGAGCACAGTTGATTTACCTAGTATGTTTGCAAAATGTCCAGTTGTTGGTAAGAGGTTTCTGAATTCTGGGGCTCCTCTTCAGTGACTACTTTGTTCTGTTTCACAATACCCTGTCACTTTCTATGTGTTCTTCTTCTCCTGCTGAATCCTTTTGTTTCATCAAAACTTTGAATTTTCTGAGGGGCATATTTTCTGCAAATGCATCAGGTTTGTGTAAGAATGATCTTGAGTGAGAATGTGCAGCTGAAAACCTGGGGAAGAGCACATATGAGAGGGCCTCTTCTATTATGTTGAGCTCTGCAGTAGCCTTTGGAGTGCCATGGGCTGGCTGGGGTGAAATAGGGGGGTCTGTTAGGACCTAGTGAGTAGGGGAGGTGGAAAGGAGATGAGAGGTGATGGGAGGGGTTCTTGGTGCAGCAAGAGATCAGGGCACAGAGCAGGGAAAGATGAGGTACCACGATGAGGAGGAAGAAAAGCCAGTGCCAGGGCTGGGTTGTGCTGAGAAGCTGTGGGGGCCTCCTTGGGGGAACCCCCTGAGGGGACCGTGAGCCCTCCAAGAGTCTCAGCTCTGGCGGCGATGCTGAGGTGCCGCTGCAGTGCCGGCTCTGCGCCGTGAGGGGGCGCCCACAGCTGGCACCTGACGCTTTCCTGCCGCCTCGTCGGCTGGATTTGCCCAGGGTTCCCGGCTCGAAGCCTGGCTCCGGCACTGGCCTCGACCGGGCAGGAAGCTGCGCTGGTGCTCGTGAGCACCGGAGCACTAATTGAGTGATGATAAAATAAAGAAGAGTGTCTTTACAAAAATCAGGAATGTTGTTCGTAAAACATTTGTAGAATGAAGTCTGGTTTGGAAGAGATGCAGGATCTGGCTGGTGAGGCACTAAATTGGAATTAGGAGTTGTACATCTGGCTGCATCACTTCGAGGTGCTAAATAGAGTCCAGAGCCACTGAAACTGAAAAAGTCAAATTGTGTAAGCAAACTCTAGAGCTTTCTGTTGCACGCATGTAATAGAGTTATAGATGTAAACTTCTCCACCCTGGGTGACATAAAGCCACAGTTAATCACAGAATCACTGGAGTGGAAAGTCACCTCAAGTCCAACCCCTCACCAAAGCAGTACTGCCTAGAGCACACTGCACAGGGCTGCATCCAGGTAGGGTTTGACTATCCCTAGAGGAGACTCTGCAACCTCTCTGGGCAGCCTGTGCCAGGGCTTTCTGACTTGTACTGTAAAGAAGTCTTTCTTTATTTCAGAATGAAACTTCTTGTATTCCAGCTTGTGCTCATTGCTCCTTGTCCTGTCCCTGGGCACAACTGGAAACAGTCTGGCACCATCCTCCCTCCTTACAGCCCCCCTGCAGGTATTTACAGGCATGGATCAGGTCTCCTTAACTCTTCTGTTCTCAATGATAACCAATCCCAGCTCTCTCAGCCCTTCCTTGTAAGAGGCCCGAGGCCCCCAGTAATCTTTGATGTGTCTTCCAGATTAGCTCTTGAAACCAAAATTGTGGAACTTGTTGGTGGTCTTCCTCACATGTTCTACTTATAAGCAGTTACTGTGAACCATCCTATGGTTTCCCTTTCCATTTGAAAAATACTACTTTCTCTAAGGCAATTTCAATCACAAACAATATAAATCAACTTGCTATCATGATGACAGATCCTACATATCCCTTTTACTGGGGATTCGTGAGATGACAGAAAGGGGGGTGTGCTAACAGGTGCACGGAGTAGGGTGACTGGGAAGTCTGTACACCTCGAGTACTTCAGCCAGTGGGGAAAGGAAGAGGGTAACATTCAGGGAAGTTCAGATGAAGAAAGATTGTGCCCTGCAGCAATGCAAGAGACCTCCCAGTGGGCTCTCATTTATTTGAATAAAGCTGTTGCCCATCATCATGGGCTAGAACTGCTCTTGACAGGAGTTTGATCCCAGAGTCAACACATCTTGGGCTAGCTCCCCCAAAGAAGGGGCCAGCCAGTGGTTTTTTAATATTGCCTTCAAGTTCTGGGACAGAGGAGCAGAGCCCTTTTCTGAGCAAAGTAGCAGACCCAGGGACCTTACTGTGGTTGGTGTGGTGGCTGCATAGTTACCAGCCAATGGCAACTTCAACTAGATTTAATATTAAATAGTCACACAAATGCACGAGAGCTGCTTGGAAGTGCTGTCTCAGGGTTTGTACACTGTGACCTAACCAAAGGTTAGCTAGGTGACACGGGTGTATCACACGTGTGACTGAGCACAACATACAGCTCCGAAAGGCGGAGCTCCAATACAAATTATTTTGGCGATGTGGTCACAGGTTAGTCCAGTGACGGATGAGAAAAACGTTTGTGAACACTTGTCGTGTATTCTCACCTAACAAATGAACAGCTGGGGCCTTGAAAACAGAAAGATAAAAACATTTATTACAGTAGAATTTTTTTAGTGAGTTTTGCACTTCCTTGTATGGCTGCATGTTTTGAGCCCTGCAGCAGTCCACAGAGCCCTGCGTTCGCCTGGTCCCCTTAGGAGCCCTGCAGTAACAAAGGTGATGAGATGGCAGGATCTACATTGTCCCTCTGAATTCTGTAGTCTTGTCACTAAGCAGTCCTCTTCCCACACCATATATCTTATTTACTAACTACAATGCAAGTAGCTTTTCCAAGGCTATCAGGTCTTATATGAAGGCTATCAGCTAACAGACTTGATAACACAGCCCTCAAACACAGAGAAAACTTCACGGTGAAATTAAGTGACTCCAGGCCACCTTCCAAAACCACAGAACAGGCTGAATATCTTTCACTTGGGGTTTCAGACTGATGCAAGTATGACCCATGGCTTTTGTTTAGATAGTCTACCTCATGTCTGAGAAGAAAACTGTCATGATCCACTCAGCAGTTATTTACAGGATACCTGTTCAGCTCAGAACTGAACAAAATTAATCACATTGGGTCTTAATCGTAGTGCAGACATATGTGGGACAAAACAAGTCTAGTCTTTACATTGGTGTTGCTTTGTTTCACCATGAGTGCCAGTCACACTGAGGGCAACAGAGCGACAGCCACCTCTGACTGAGCCCTGTGCAAATGCTCTGGATTCTCCTGACTCGCCTGAGAGCAGCCTGCTTCTGATACTGCAAATGTTCTGCTGAGGTTTCCAGTGCAGATGTGCTCCCTAAATGACATACCGGTACTTTTGCATCTGTTCGGTCACACGTGCACCTTCTCAAGTGCTGCTGGGACTGTGCCATGGTCTTCCCTAGCTACTGGGATGTTTCTAAGTTTTGTGTAAGTGCAGTACAGGGCTGATTATGGTAAATTACTGACAAAGAAAGGGACAGGATTTCCAGCCAGCTAAAAAAGACACTGGTCCTGTAGTGCTCTGATACAGACAGCTCTTGCAGGCAGCCTTGGCGTTTACTAATTATTGATGAGTCTTGCTAGGAAAACAAGAACATAAAGCTCAAGCTTTTAACTGTAAACCACCTCTAACATAAGCTTGTCTGAGTCCCTCTGCCATGGAGAACAAATGAAATGGCACAAGTCTGTGCTCTTGTTAATGTGCTGGCACAGCCCTCTCACAGGGTGGTGTCTGGGATGCTGGCCAAGTGCAGGCAGCCCAGCTGAACAGAAGGAGTTCGTCCAGAACCCCACAGAGCCTGGCTGACCTCATCTTCCCTATTACTGCACTCAGAAGCTACAGCTGTCCTGGCAAACAGAACTGTGCCAGGGAACAAATGGGAACAGCAGCATGCCCATCATCAGTGCTGCTCCAGACGTCAGCACAGCTCCTGGAAAGCTGTGACCTGCGCTACCCAGCAGGTCCAGCCAGGCAAACAGCATGTACCAGAGACTGGTTTTGGTTCCCTCCATAACATCAGTTACATGTTTAATGGGCTCAGCACAGCTTTTGCACTGTTGCAGGCATTTGGAATGGAAGGACAACACAAGAAGGTAGTGCCTGTCTGTGCATCCACACATATTGGCAGCTCTGCCAGAGCTGATCTATGATTCTATGCCTTGACCTTGTCCTCTCATCTCCATAAAGCCCTCTGGCTTCCTCAGTGTGCAGGGAGAGGGTGGAGACTCCCTGGGGTGACTGAGGTGAGGAGCCCAGCTCCTGGCTCACTGCCTCATTGCAACAGGCACGATGGCACAGGTGAGACTGCCCTGCACGGCCAGCTGAGCTAGCAGTCAGGGCTGTGTACCTACACACCACAGTCTTCTCTTCCCCGGCTCCTGCTTCCCCTGCACCATCTCTGCCACCTCCTCAGCAGCCTGCAGTGCTGGCTCAGACCTGCTGCTGGTGAGTAGGTATCAGCAGTTCAGCCCTTTTATCGAAATAGGTTTAGTTTTGGTGTGTTGGGTTGTTCCTTTGTCCATGAACTGCTTGCTCTTCTATTATTGAAGAATTTGATTCAGCAGCTGTTTTCCTCCAACAGACAAGGAAAACATAGCAAACTGCTGGCTTACTTTTACCCAGTGTTTCGGTTCTTTAAGAAATTTGGCAAGAAATTAATGAAAATACATTTGATAAGTAGAGAACAAACACTTTGAAGCTTTAAGTAAAATCAGGAGAGAACATTTTGCAGGAACTAGCATGCTGGGAGTCTGCCGGTGCGCATGAATGCGCCACAGATAACATCCGAGCAAAGGCCGGCACGCACAGAGTGCCACCTGCTCACTCCCCAATTAACACACAGGGCTCTTTTCACAGAAGGTAGGTTACAAATCCCTTGTAAAGCGGCTGGCAATTAACTTACAGATTGCCCAAATCGCATTACCCTCATTTACTCCAATAGCTTCAATTTCCTACGCATGTTCCTGAGAAAGAGGGCTGTGTGGTCCCAAGCTGGCAGTACTAGGCTGTTCTGCCTCGTCCGTCCATCCGCTGGCCAGCCTGTACCGCTGCGAACGCGTGTGACTAGAGAGGAAAGAGAGGTACGCTTGCAAACTCTGAATTCCCGTGCACGCTTGTGGTACGTACGCTGCTGTTTTAGCCCGTGGGTCGCAAGGCTGAGCTTTGCACCCACCACAGAGAAATAACAGATGCTGGTTGTTTCTCTGGCAGGGTCAAGTGCAATGGAAAAAGAATGCAGATTGCTCTTCTTTAAAGGCTCTGAACCAGCTTCCATTAGAAAACGCGTGTCTCTAAAGCTCTTCCTCCTTAAGTAATTTCAGTGCTTATTCGCTAGAGACAAGATACTTTGAGTAACTGCCTGGAGTTTAAAAACCTCAAAGAAAGCGTGCTTCTGGAATCCTGCCGTTTCGAATTTTAGTACCGCTCCTGTCGCAGATTGTTTTTCCTGAACAGACTGCAAATGCCTCTGAGAACAGCAGCTTTGCAGGAAGACTGTCGGGAATCAACGCTGGATTTTTATTTGCAGTGTTTCTCAAGGCATACAAATAGGTTTCCTGAAACTGCTGGAAGGACACCACGTGTGGGATTGCGGCGATTCAGAAAGGTTTGAGGCAGTGGAACTTCGTAGCTGGAACTTTATAGCACGCTTGTTGGTTTTTGTGAAGCGCCCCTGTGTTTGTAGGGAAACCAAGACTTTATACTTTGTAAGTCTCAGAAGAACACCCGGGAAAGTGGCGGCACCGGGTGTGTTATTTTCTGTCCATCAAACAGATTTAATGACAGTTTTAAAGAAAATAGTTCCATTTTGCTATTATTAATAGCAGAGGTTAAGTCTCAAGGTCCAGTACTTTGCCTCCTGTCAAAATTTTCTAAGACTGAATAACTCTGAAGAACATGTTCTTGCTAGGCTTGAACTTAAATTGATGCTGAAATCAGTGGCAACAAAAACGTTTTACAAAATCAGGGGGAAATTGTAAAATTTTCAGTTTGTTCATAAATCCTGCCATTTTTTTTAGCATCAGCATACTGTTTTGTTCCCAGAGTGGATATTATGAGGACACAAACCGTTTTGTCATATTCATGACTACTTCTGAATACAGCAGGCAGTCTGTCATGTCAGCAAATCTCCTGCTCCTTTCTGACCAAGAGCAGACACCTGTCAGGCACTGGCAGTGAATGCATTCAAAGGGGTAGAGACTGATTTGGTTAACACCCGTCACGTTTGTTTCTTTGTCTTGTACTGCTCAGACCGAAGATGTTTCACGGCTGTATGTCACTTCAGATGCAGTACATCATTTTTTTAAACAGGGTTCAAAGCTGTGCTTTTCAAGGGCCCGTCCCTGAGGAGCTGACTATTGTATTAGCTGTAAAGGCTCGTGCCGTTGTGGTGAAGTTTATCGCTAGATCCAAGGTGGAAATGCTGGTTTGTAAAATGCCAAACTGTTTGTCTTACTGCAAGTATTTCCCCCCTACAGTGGGAAAAAAAAGCTCTAGAACAGGAAAGGTAGTCAAAAGCCTAACTCACAGCCATTATTCCCACTGTTGGCACTTCATCTTCTCTCAGCGTGCTGTTAGCTGAGATCCAGCTCATGAGTCTCGGGGGCTTCTATGAGTCACCCAGGCAAAGCCAGGCCACTCCGCTCTCATGTTTGTGACAGCCCCACTTAGAGGAAGAAGATGAGATATGGGACCTCCCAAGGTCCCCTCTTGCCAGCATGTCCAGAACTGTCCCCTCATAACATCCTTGTGAGTCAGCTTAGGAAGTGTGGGACAGTAAAACAGACCGTGACTTGGACTGAAAACTGGCACTATAACAGAGCCCAAAGAGTGGTGACTAGTGGTGCAGAGTCTAGCTGGAGACCCGTAACCAGCGGTGTCCCCCAGGGATCTGTGCGGGGTCCAGCTTTGTTCAATATGTTTATTAGTGACCTTGATGATGGGACAGAGTGTCTCCTCAGCAAGTTTGCTGATGACACTAAGCTGTCCTGGCCAATTCACCTGGTGGATGCGAGGCCATTCAGGAAGACTTGGACAGACTGGAGAGTTGGATAAAGAGGAATTTAATGAGATTTAATAAGAATAACTGCTGGGAAGGAGTAAGGCAATGCATCAGTACAGGCTGGAGGATGATCTACTGGAGAGCACTTCCGTGGAGAGAGGTCTTAGAGTTCTTGTGGACAAGTTATCCATGGAACAGCAGTGTGCTCTTGTGGCCAAAAAGGCCAATGGAATCCTAGGATGGATCGTCCAGCAGATCAAAGGAGATTCTTCTCCCCCTCTACTCTGTCCTTGTGAAGCCACATCTCACACATTGTGTCCAGTTCTGGGCTCCCCAGTTCAAGAGGGACGGAGATCTGATTGGAAGAGCTCCACGAAGGGCCATGAGGATTATTAGGGGATGGACGCACCTACCTTATGAAGAGAGATAGAGAGATCTGGGGCTTTTCAGCTTGGAGATGAGAAAGCTACAAGGGGATTTAACCACTGTATGTGAATCCATGAGGGCTGAGTGTCAAGAAGAGAGACAATCTCTTTTCACTTGTACCCTATGATAGGACAAGGGGCAGTGGGTACAAGCTGGAGCACAGGAGGTTTCATCTCAATATGATGAAAAACTACTTCACTGTAAGGGTTACTGAGCACTGGAACAGGCTGCCCAAGAAGGCCGTGGAGTCTACTTCTCTGGAGACATTTAAGACCCATCTGGATGTGTTTCTATGTAACCTGTCTTAGGTTCTGTGATCCTGCTTGAGCAGGGGGCTTGGACTCTATGACCCCTTCTGAGCCCTAATGATCTGGCTGTCTCTCTGTAACTCTAATTTTGTCATCAAGGAGCTGCTGTGACAGAGTCCTTCCTGTACATGTTCACTTTTGAGAGGAGATGACAGGCTTCATAGAACAACTGATACAGAACTATTCGAGTTTTAAGTGAATGAGTATTCTGCAGTTTCTTGCTGCAATACATTCTAGCAGCTCTGAAAGAATAAAATGCTATTTTCAGTATTAACCTGACAACTGAAATAGAATTTTCTTGCTTTGATAAATGGTGTGTGCCTACAAGTATGCCCTGTCCTGAGGAATGGCACACAGACAAATCCATATCTTCGTAAAAATGCCAACAAAACCAAACGATCGCAAAGAAGAATGTAGCTGTTTCTCTTACTAATGCCTGAAAGCTCCACCTCACTCTCTCCCATTTCATCATAACATTACATCAGCAATGCTGAATCATTAAGCTGAGAAGAAATAACCTCAGGCAAAATACCTTATAGATGCAGAGACACGTCAAGGTCAGATTCACCCTGTCCCTCGAAGAACTCTGCATTCACATTGTGCTACTGGCTTCAGGGTTTTTGTGAAGCCTGTCTATGGTGTTGAGTCTGTGTTTGGGTATTTGGTATCTCGCTCGGGATGCTGGCAAACATCTGCCCAGTATATGGCTGTGATGAGTTAGGTCTTGTGACCTAGGAAAAGAAACCTGACCAGCACAATGGTGAATCTTGAAGTTGAAGGGTTCTGACTGTGGCTCTAAATGCACATCTGATTTACCAGAGGGTCTTTTTAAATGTCAGCGATTGATGTGCAGATCAGTTCTGAAACTACTGTCTGAACAGCCTTATAAATTGAGCTGGCCCCCACTCCAGGCAGAGAAGTTTTCTCCAGCACGAGCAGAGAAGAGCAATGAAAGGACTCCAGACTTCAATGCTACACAGTCAAACAATTTTCAACTTACTCAAAATCCACTTTAGCTTAAATAAAAGCCAGTCTTGTTTTAATTATATTGGGAACATAGTTTCTTTTCATTGTAGGAAAATTGGGTCAAGATTAATGATTACTAAGGTGTTAAGGATTAATATTTTCTGCCAGCACAGAAGACTAGAGTTTTAGAAGAGGCAGCCTTGGCCTAGGTTGGGATATTGCTGGGAGACAGATGAACCTGCCTTTACATGCAGATAGACCTGTGCCTGAAAGTAGGGCTTCCAGCAATTTCTCTGTATTGGTAGCCACAAAGGAGAGTTCCATTGTCAGGCAACCTCAGCAAAATAACAAGCTAAGGGCTTTGATTTTTATGAGACCATATGACTGCATTACATTAAATGTCTTTTTTTGTGAGACAAATTTTATTATATTTATAGCAGTTCATGCCTGAACTGGTCTCGTAATTCACTTTGCTGGCTGCAAGCAGCGTAACTGTGCCTGGGTGAGCTCCTAGCTGCTCACCACCTCTCCCCTCTTGGTTCCCATGAGCTACTGCATTACTAACATTTCCCCTGTGACAATTAAAGTAATTACACTCTGATGAGTCGGCAGAATCACAGAACTGTTTATGTTGAAAAAGACCTTCAGGATCACCTAGTCCAATCATTAACCCGACTCTACCGAGCCCACATGATATATAAGGATTGGCCAGATCCTGCCTCCACCTGAACTACACCCTGCTCATTAGGAAGCACAAAGGGGACAAAGGTCTGGGTGAACAAGGGACAGCTGGGGACACCCCAGCAATGCAGGTGGATGGCTCACAGGCAGGAGCCTAGCTGACCAAGGTGGGAGAGCCAATTACTCTACAGCTACCCACAGGACCAAGACTTCCTATCTGAGAGACCCAGACAGGCACCCTACAGGCTTGCAGTGGTGCTGAAGGCTGGGTTCAACAGTCATAGAATCATAGAATCATAGAATCATAGAATCATTACAGATCGGAAGGGACCTACAGATCGAAAGATCATCTAGTCCAATCCGCCTGCAACAGCAGGATCACCAAGACCAAGTCACACAGGAACCCGTCCAGTCGGGTCTTGAACATCTCCAGAGAAGGAGACTCCACAACCCCCCTGGGCAGCCTGTTCCAGTGCTCCGTCACCCTCACCGTGAAGAAGTTCCTTCTCAGGTTGATGTGGAACCTCTTATGTTCCAGCTTACAGTCATATCTTTCTTCTCCATACCTAACCAAATCTTCCTTATTCCTGATTTTTTTTCCACTTACAGAGGAAAAATGGCAGAAGGCCAGCCACACCTGAGTATTCAGATGTCAGACTCAAATACAAATGGCATCCCCAGTAGAAAGCCGTCCTTTCCAAACCTAGCTGGCAGAGGAGGAAGCGTACTAACTTTCCACAACATCTGTTACCGTGTGAAGGTTAAGTCTGGGTTCCTGTGCCGTCAAAAAACAGCTGATGAAGAAGTTTTGAGAGACGTCAAGTATGTATTTGAATATCTCTTCAGAGTGTGTGTGCGTGTGTCGTCTTTCCAGACTGGTGAGTCCGTTCGTGTCAGTGAGCTGCTAGGGGTGACATCTGATGGAGATTTAGAAAAATTTGAAGTACGCATTTTGCGTTTGCTATCGGCTGCACTTAAGCTTCCTGCTAGGCTCTGGTGACCCTCATTTGTTAGCGCTGAGGCTGTGCAACGTTGCTCCTGCTGCTGGGCATGATGTCCCCAAGCCCTGGGGAGGGATGGCTGTCTTGGCCACTGTCAGCACTGGGGCACACAAGCCAGGTCTGCTTGTTTTACACTGTCTGGCAAGTCTCTGACTGTGCTATGGTGCTTAACCAAGATACCTACCAGTAGAGTGTCCTTGATGCCTGTATTTCCTTCCTTAAGGTGGGAAGGTGAAATTTGTTGCTGACGGTAATAGAAATGAGGGCCAGGTTAACTTTGAAAAGATGTCGTTTTCTTTTTTCCCCCCCCCCCCCCAAGAAATACTGAAGTAATCGTGTCATGGCCTTTGTTCAATAACCCATGCATACTTTTGAGCATTCACAGCTGAGTAGTTAAGCCAAGTGGCCAGTGCTTATATAACTCATACATGCCATTCCAAGTTACCTGTGACTTTCAGCTCCCTAACGCTATTTTCCATTATACATATGCACCCTTTTTGGTAGCTTTGGCTCTCTGCTCTTCATCCACGCAATTTCCACGCCTCCTGAACATGAATTCTTAAAAATCTTTCCTGCTCTCCTTAAGTACATTGCGATGACTTAGTTGACCGACATGGGTCATCTGCAGCGACGTGAGCAAAAGATCCCTCTTGTGGCTTTCTGCAAAGACCAGTGTTGGCAGAGTATGGGACTCTGAGTCCTAGGGTCATGGGTTTGAGCCCCAGGGAGTACAGCGTATCTTGGAGACGGTCAGGGTACACCAGGTGCTGTAGGCTTACCCTGCTCCAGCAGGGGAGTTGGACTTAGATGATCTTTCGAGGTCCCTTCCAAGCAGTAACATTCTGTGTCTCCATAACACACATTAGAGCCTTCCCTTATATAAAAGGCAACATTGGCATTTGTTTTGTGGGATGTTTCTTAGGTTGTATGTGATTTTAACACAGATTTATGTATAATGTGTCTGATTCTCAAGCTGTGGAACCAAACATCTCTACAATAAAGGATTGAAGGAAACAAATATACAAGGGAAGGAAGGGTAAAATCAGGCTTCCTAGGCTGCTCATCATTAGACCCCAAGAGCAGCTGTGCTGGGCAAGACGAACAGCCAAGTATTCACATCACTGTTAGTAACCAGTACCATAATCCAGTTCAAGGCATACCTCATAACCCGCCTGGATGTGTTCCTGTGTGACTTGGTCTGGGTGATCCTGCTGTTGCAGGGGGATTGGACTGGGTGATCTTTCGAGGTCCCTTCCAGTCCCTAATGGTTCTATGATTCATAAGATGCAGACAGGCTCTGTGTGTGCAGGGTGATTCAGGTGTACATCAAAGCTTGTTGAACACACATTTTAGAGTCTAATGAGGAAAAATAGCTGTGCTCCAGCAAAACAATAAAAAAAATAGGGCAGCAGTGTTTCCATATACTGCATCATTTCTATAGCTTCCCCAAACACTTAAAATAAAATCCTTTTCAATCTGACTTCTGAATTTCATGTAGCTTAAAATGAAATACAGAGAAACCATCGGCTGCAGTTTCTGTAAGTACAAACGAATCCCTAGTGTGTTCTGTCTACTGTCTCTGTCCCCTGTGCTAGGAGAACATCACCTTTAAAACTGAATGGGGTTAAAGCAAATGTGGGCTTCATTTCTAGAGATCTGTGGAGGAAAACCATGCTGTGAGATTTTGCTGCCTTTTACTCAAGTTTCTGTCTTCATTATATTCTTCTTGAATTAGGAAGAAAGTTAAGGTGGGGTTTGGCTGATGATAAATACTGCTTGTGATCAGGCAGCTTTGTTAATTACAAAAATACAACAGGATGCAGAAGGCAGTTGTACAGACAGAACTAGTTACATACACTAGCCTACCAGCTAAAGGAGTAAAAGAGATTTTGAAAACCTGCCTATTTTGTCAAACCTCTCCATTTTGTCTTACAGTGGCATCATGAAACCAGGGTTAAATGCAATTTTGGGACCTACCGGCAGTGGTAAATCTTCGTAAGTGCCCTCTTTGCCCTACACAGAAATTACACCAAGGAGAAAATGGAACTGCACACGTTAGGCAATAATGGACAACGTTTTCACAACAAAGTTTTGTTTTCTTTTATGTCTGTGCAAATCTCAATGGTTTGAGAAATTCTTGGATTCAAAAAAGACCATCAGCTTACGTGACAAAGCTGTAGCCAAACTGTAGTCCATACTATTCTGATAACACAATCTTTACACATAGTTCTAGGCTGAGCTCATGTTCTTGTGTGAATGAACACAATGAGGTTGCCCTTTTCATTTCCTTAGAAAGCCCTTGGAAGATGCTGGGAGTTTTCTAAACAGCAGAAGTTTACCATGGGGTTATTTTACATAGCTGCTCATTCCACAAACTAGGTTTGTGGTTCAGAGAGCTCACCTCCTGCATCCTCATCTGACAAATAACTTTTCTCCTAGTCTACTTGACATTTTGGCTGCAAGAAAGGATCCTCATGGGCTTTCTGGTGACATTTTGATCAATGGAGCTCCTCAGCCTGCCAACTTTAAATGTACCTCTGGATACGTAGTGCAGGTAAGTGATTCTTACCACTGTGTGGGTCTCACTGCCCCTTTCTGGTTGTGGTTGTAAGAAGTTGCTGCAGTGTTCCAAGTATCTTGTCTTGATCCAAGAATCAAGGCTGGTACCATAGCAACTCTCCACTGGTCTACCCTTCAGGGGAAAGAGACTGCTTTGCGTCTGAGTCTCTTTCTGTAATGCTCTACCATCAGTGTGAGCACACACTTTGAATCCCTCCCTGTCCTCCATTTGGGAAAACAGCTGTAGGCTACCAGTATGCCTGGATGCATTTCCAAGTCTGATGCTTTCTGGTAGCAAACAGCTTGCACTTTCACTTGGCCGGGGCAACATACTAAGTCCTGTTCTGAGAAAGTATTTGTCCTGCTAGGACGAGCTGTGCAGAAAGACACGCAAAGGACAAAAGAGAAGCTGCCTCCCTTTTTCCCCTCCCCATTGCCCGTGCTGAGCCGCACACTCGCAGTTTCTCCAGACCTGAAGAGGTGCATCTATAACGCGCTTACAAAAGTACAGTGAGCGTGTTACAGAACAGTAGTGCTCAAAACACACAGAGCTCTCTGAACTTCCTACACCCCAAAGATAAGTACTTGTCTTTTACAAAGGGTAAAGACCCTACTCCCCCTTCCTCCTTTGCTGCAATAAGTTCAGAGAACCCTCACCCTACTCCACGTGGACCCAACCTCTTTTCCTTGCCTTCTCCCTGCTCTTGCCTGTGGGGGGGCTGAGGCTGCATTTACAAATCACAGAATCATAGAATCATTAGGGATTGGAAGGGACCTCGAAAGATCATCTAGTCTAGTCCAATCCTCCTGACACAGCAGGATCACCTAGACCAAGTCACACAGGAAAACACCCAGGTGGGTTTTAAACATCTCCAGTGAAGGAGACTTCACAACCACCCTGGGCAGCCTGTTCCAGTGCTCCATCACCCTCACTGGGAAGAAGTTCCTTCTCATATTTGTGTGAAACCTCCTATGTTCCAGCTTACAACCACTGCCCTATCACTAGATGACACTGAGAAGAGCCTGGCTCCATCCTCCTGACACCCACCCTTCAAATATTTATAGACATTAATGCACCACAATTGCAACCCAAAATGTAGCTGCTCCTTAGGTCTCTTTGGCATCTGGCTGAACGCTTCCAAAAACCTGAATAAACTAAGAATACATGAGGGATCATTTTGAACATGTTGCTATTTCTGCATTTTGATGTCACACATGATGAAGGGTGTCCCTACATTATCTTGTTGCTTTATGAATACTGACACGCGTGTGAAATCGATTCCCTGCCACGCCACACCACTGGAGATGTGCTGGACCACGTGTTCTGGCAGTCACTACTGTCCCTCTGTGCGCAGAGACAACAGAGAACACGGGTAGACAACGTTCTCAGAAGAAAATGTAGAAATTGTTAAGTGAACACTAAGGATCTACTACTTTTTTTTTTTGAATGAAGGATGATGTGGTGATGGGAACCTTGACTGTAAGAGAAAACCTGACGTTTTCAGCAGCACTCCGTCTGCCCAAGTCATTAAAGGAAGAGGAAAAAAAAGAACGAGTGAATCAGATCATCAAGGAACTGGGTTTGAGCAAAGTGGCAGATACTAAAGTAAGGCCTTGCAAATACAGTGCTTAAATCATGAACAAATATTAAATGATTTAATTAGCATCATTTCTCAGCGGCAGATAAAAAATAAAGGCACTTTAGCGATACAATAATTGATAGTACTTCTGTATGGTGATTCATGCAGACTTTGTGCTGATACTGCCATGTACTGTTACGTGCTGGGAATGGGAGAGGTTGTCTGTGGCTGGACAAGAGAACGCCTCGAAAGTCGCTGACGTTCATGAACAGCCTCTGGACATCTGTGCATCAAAACAGAGTCAACATTTCTTATGACTCTTCCCTAATGCTTCCATGTGGGTAGAAAGCTGTTCCCTCCAGCATTTGTTACCAGGCCAAATGAGAGAAATCTGTTTTGTGACAGGTTGGCACCCAGTTCATTCGTGGTGTGTCTGGAGGAGAGCGGAAAAGGACCAGTATTGGGATGGAGATCATCACAGACCCTGCCATCTTGTTTTTGGACGAGCCAACCACGGGACTTGACGCCAGCACTGCTAATGGTGTTCTACTGCTACTGAAAAGGTGACGGCGTTACAAACAGCTTCTGCTCAGCTCTGCTACCTTTTTGTTGTATTTTATTTAAATGGCAGTTAGAATGAGCAAACAGGGAATCAGACACATAATTGTCTGCCAGACAGCCAAGGCTGCACAGGCAATAGGAGAGAGGTGGTACAAGTTCTCTCACTGCAGAACAGCTGCTCACAGCAGCACACAAAGTGCCTTGCACGGGATGCGTGTGTGTGTGTGTGTGTGTGTGTGTGTGTGTGTGCACCAGGACTGCCATTGCAGGACTGTCAGTTTCGCTTACCTGTTGTACAAACACTTGCACTGTGAACAGTAATAAGAACATGGCTAGCTGTTTCTCTGCCACAAAAGCTCAGGCCTGTCTTTGGCCATACAACAGATCTATAGGTTCACGAGTTTACAATGCCACATCATTTTGTGTTTCCGAGAAGCAAACACCTGAGTGTTTACCACATTCAAATACCTCTCCTCAGAGCTTTCTCTTTGCATCAAAGTCTTCCGAGAGCCCGGTCTTCCAACAAGATTCCCAGTGAAAGGGAACTTTCTTTCCTCAAGCAAACACCATAAATATGCCCTAAACCTTTTTCTTGTTTTTTATTTTCCCCTTCCCCCTCCCTGGCAGACCAAATGAATCAGACTTCACCGAGGCTGAACTGAACTTGCAAATTCTCTTCCTTAAATGCTGAATCAACTTGCACAGCTAACACCTCTGTTCATCACATTCAGGATGGCAAAACAAGGAAGAACAATCATCTTCTCCATCCACCAGCCTCGGTATTCCATATTCCGGCTGTTTGACAACATGACCCTGCTGGCTGCGGGGAGAGTGCTGTACCACGGGCCCGCCCAGCAAGCCATCGACTATTTCCAGTTCATTGGTGAGCACAACTCGCAGCACGGCCGGCTGCAGCAACGCGCGTGCTTTGCACTAGTGAATAAAACGCCAGCAGTACTTGGTCAGAACTGGAGAGCGTGCATTAGCAAGCCCTGGGCTACAGCAGGCTAAGTGTTCCTCTGGCTGGTTCACCTCTTGACCCATACGTGCGTTTGCGTGATAGGGCTGAGCTCTGATCAGCTGTTCCGGGCACATCACAATTAGACAAAGCGCAGGCTGTGCTTAGAAGGGCACGTTGCCAGCTCGCCTGTTGCCCTGCTAGAGCTGTCTGTCAGGGCCACTTGTCTCCTGGGGAGCTCCTGAGCCATGCTGGCGGTGCAGGCTGCTCAGTGGGCACAAGGGTTTGTCATGCTGTCACTGCAGGCTATCAGTGTGAGCCGTACAACAACCCCGCCGACTTCTTCCTGGACATTATTAATGGAGACTCGACCGTGGTGACAATGAACAGCACACAGGAAACTAACACAGGTATGAAAGCCAGAGGTGAGGAAACTACAAAAACATGTGTTTTACCAGAAGGTGTCCAGCACATTAAAGAGAAACCACTAGCAGGTGCCAACAGCCAACCCCTCCCTTCTCCAAGCACACAGCGACCTGTGTTATTGCTGTGCGTGACAATCCCCCGTCCTTGCTGATCCGTGTTGCTTTAAAGAAAACACCATTCCTAAATGCTGAATTGTTTATCTGTGGAGGATAATTAGCATAACCTGAAATAACTACCAAATCGATACACGGCCCTGCTGGATAGAATACTCCTGTCTGTGCATGACAGTTTGCTTCTCCTGGGGAGGTACCGGTAACTCGCATCCCTACCTGTTCCCCCACAAACTGACCTCTCCACTTCTGTGTCACAGTAGAATCACAAGATGATAAAAGCAAAATAATGTTTGCTTCTGTTCAATTTGGAGAGGTTGGTGCTGGTCTCTTCTCGCAAGCAATTAGTGATAGAACAAGAGGGAATGGGTTCCAGTTACAACAAGGTAGGTTTAGACTAGATATTAGGAAAAAAGTTTTCACAGAAAGGGTGGTCAGGCCCTGGAATGGGCTTCCCAGGGAGGTGGTTGAGTCACCATCCCTAAATGTGTTTAAAGATCATTTGCATGAGGTGTTGAGGGATCTGGTTTAGGGGTGAACTTGTAAGGTAGGGTAGATGGTTGGACTCGATGATCCCAGGGGTCATTTCCAACCAGAGTGAATCTGTGATTCTGTAAAGTTTGGGCATATGAGAAACTGTTTTGTTACCTCTCAACAGAGAAAGAGCTTCTTTCATCTTTGAGGCAAACAAACAGAAATCCTGCAGAAGCAGAGATGACAAACCGAGACGGTTGTTCTAGTTCACAGAATCACAGAACATTAGGGATTGGAAGGGACCTCAAAAGATCATTTGGTCCAATCCCTCTGCCAGAGCAGGATCACCTAGACCAAGTCGCACAGGAACGTACCCAGGCAGGTTTTAAACGTCTCTAGAGAAGGAGACTCCACAACTAGTTCTTAGTTTTATGAAGTTATAACTTTTCTTTTCCCCAATAGAATTTTTTTATCTGTTATGAATTAGTTTTCCTTCCTCTGAGTAGTGTGGAAAGAGGGGATAGAGTTAGGGACTCTGTTCTCCTGATGCTTCCCTGAATTCGTGGCAAGGCAGAAGATATCCCCAAGTTATCAAATCTCACCTGCATTCAGTAGCGTGCGTTTTCATCCTAATTGTGACTGCTCATTGCTAGCACAATCTTTTTCCACATGAATTAAAAGGGAAGTGCCACCCCCCCAAAAAAAAATAGATAAATCACAATTCCACTACCTCTTTACCAAAAAAAGCAAACAGCTTTTTACAAACATTTACAAACATTCGTGTTAATGAATTTTATTCAAAGTCAGATTGCTGCCAGTTTGAAACTTCATTGTCAGAAGACAGTTTGCCTCGTCAGTCTGCTGCAGAGACACTGCCCACGCAACAGGTTGCACAGCCAAACACAGGGGTTTGATCTTAACTTACACTGACTCTGGAATTACTTGGTATCAGACTGAGTGCCATGGTGAACTGCCCGTGCCGGTGCATTCTGCTGGTTCATCAGTGATTCTCCCCACCCAGCATCAGTCTCTTGATGTAACTCCTAACCAGTCTTCCCATTCCTTACAGAAACGCTTTTATTTCCTCTCAATCTTTTCAGCAGAGAGCACTGAAGAACATACCAAATATGATCAAACTTTGGCTGAGAAGTTAGCAGAAAAGTACTCTAACTCTGCCTACTACCAAGAAACAAAAATGGCCCTAGAGAATATTTCTTTGGGAAATCAAAAGAAAACAAAAGCCATTTTCCAGCGTATCACCTATGCCAATTCCTTCCTTCATCAGCTGAAATGGGTGTCCCAGCGCACCTTTAAAAATCTGGTGAGAAACCCTCAAGCTTCCATAGCTCAGGTAATGTCGTTTGTATGTTATAGATGCTACTTGCTGCCTTGTGCTGCATATTGAACTTATTCCCCTCCTGTGTTAGAAAAGTCATGAGGGTAGGTTTGCCTCTGGGTATTTTGACTGCAGTGGGCATCTGAGAAAAGATTATTCATGGTCTGGAAATCCGATTCACAAAAAGGTCTCCTGAGTGCTCCAAAACAAACAGCACAGGGGACCATGCAGTAACTGATTTTGGGCTATGGAAAAACTTTTAGGAGGCAAGACCTTTTCCAGCAGGAGATTCTGCTGTTCCTGGTTAGAAGCAGCTTATCTTCCAAATAACTTCATGCACTTGCTCAAGAACATTCTGCAGTCTCTGCTCTAGTGGTCCAGGCTTTGTACTGTGTGGTTTAACCTCAGATCTCCTGCCCCACCATGGAAAGTTCGCAGACTACTTGTAGACTTCAGCACATAGTGAAGTGCTAGCAGTTGGCTCAAGTGTAAAAATATCTTCAGCGTCTCGTAATGTTATTGTCTGGTCATTTGCTTGTTCAGAGAGGTGATGTCGTTTGGAGAAGTCATGACGAGGACCACAATAGCCATGGAAGATTAGCACGTTCTGCATGACTAGCCCTGTTAGTGCTGCTCTTTTTATTCAGAAGATTCAACACTAAAAGTGTTGGTTTCTTCAGCGCTGTACATTGCCTTCAAATGTAAAGAACGCCTGGCTGACCTCTGCAGTGCAGAATGTCTAATCCTCAGGAATCCACTAATTCACCAGCCAAATTCTGCAGTCCCAGCACCAGCAAAACTCCTGTGGCAAATCTAGAGGAGTCAATAGAAAAACTGGTCCTAAGCCAGGAGTAGAGGTTGTCTTCATCACGGTTTATATAATGAGAGAACAAACAACCAGTGTGGAGAGGAAACAAGTCCGGAATCCCCGAGGTTAAAAGGCTTTGAGTATGTGTGTGTGTGTGTGTCTGTATGCTGATACTATGGAGATCCTTAATAATTGCTTTGTAAAAGCTTGACCTTGTGACAAGAATTAGACTCTCGAGGATCTCATAATCCCCGAAGGTTAACGGTCCTGACTTGTTTCTCACAATCTTTTCTGTACCCTCATCCTCATTAGGTATGGATTTTACAAGCATTCTTTGGGGGGTACACAGCTCATTAAGACTTTTTGCATTAATCTGCTCCAATTGGTCTTGATATGATTCCTGATTTCCACTGCAATTAGCTTGGGACCCGAATTATTCCTGACGTTTGCTTCTTGTGGCAGGATCTTGGTGACAGGGTACCATGGATCTCAGCATTTATAGCATTACTGTTCCTGCACTGCTCATGCTTTAAAATGACAGAACTGCCTGATGTCATCAGTTTTGCTGATGTTGTTTTCACTCGCCTTTAGTGTTAAAGGCCTGTGATGTGCACACTTCAGTTACATCCTTGAGGCCACTGACCTCTTCAATCTTTGAGCTGTTTTTACAGACAGCAAATATCAACACAACTATAGTTCAGTCACAGTATCGTGCTCATGTTAAAAACAACCCTAACCTGTGACACAGTCCAGCAGTTACACACTGTGGAGCATCAGACTAAGCTGTTCTTCTCCAGCCCAGCAGTCAGGAAAGCCTGCTCTCTCTGACTGGTTGCCCAACTCAGCATTGAAATGGCTTTAGAGGAGCCCCTACAGAAGCACCACACTGAAGAGCCACAGTCAGCCCTAAGGCTGAGCCGACCCTTGTCACTAACAGCAGATGAGAGGTCACTGACTGTCCTAAAGACGATGAATGATGGAGGGTGTCAGTGCGGAGACAGAAATGATGTTGCAACACATCACCAATTAATCACAGCAGCCAAGAGTGTTTGGCCAACAACGTAACAAAAGGGGTGCAGCTGTCAGCAGAAAACATCGATAGATTTTATTATTGATCTCTACAGGGCAAACAAAATAGCATGAACAGCGATGGAGAAAGTGGGTGAAACAGCAGACCCACTCAGCACAGGCGCAGCAGGAAGCAAACTGTCCCAAACACTCAACAACGTGGAAATCAGCCGCGGGCTGTAGCCAGGCAAAGTCCACCAAGGAAAACACCTGAGAAGCGCGTAACCCAATTCCTTGCCTGGGTCTGGTTCAGCCTGTTGCACTTTTGTTGGGAAACTCCAGCTGCAAGAGAGATGTGACGTCAGGGTTTCTTCCACCATCAGGGGAAGGCACCCACCCAGAGACAAAGAGTTCCCTCTGCCAATAGGCCCTGCTTTTCTGCTGAGAGGGGCACCAGATGCAGCCACTCAGGGCTGTTAAGGCCCTCCAGAGCTTCCCATGAGCCTGGCCTTCTCTCCTGATGACTCTTTGACAGCAGAGGGGGCCATCCCTCATGTCAAGGTCTGCTATAGCCTGTGTCCCCACTACTCAATGCCAGCAGTGGAGCTAAAGGTCCTTCTTGGTGGCAAACACAGACGCCAACCCAGTCCTGCCCCTGTCCTTTTGCCTGGCTGCGAGATACATCCATGTGCCAACTTTGAGTCTCAGCACTTCAAACAGTGGTAGGGGAGAGGAGCTTGGCTGACACGCATGCGATGCAGCGTTTTTCTGCAAAAGGGTGTCACTCGCTTCTTCTAATCTACTCCGCCAAGCTCCTGCTACCATCTTCCTCCCATCACAAGTGCTAGCACACTCCTGGAGCTCCCAGATCGGTTCCCTGAGATCACAGGTCTGGTGTGGCAGGAGGTAAAGGAAAAGCTTCAATGCTGCGGCAGGTGTGTGCGTCCTGCCAGGGCCACCACAGGGTGCACTGAAGCTGAAGCTCCTCTGCTCTCCCTCATTCCTAGCCGTCCCAGTGCCTTGCCTGTGTAAGGCAGCAGTGGCAGGTGGTCCTGGGGAGCTGCTGTGCCTCACACGTCCTCCTGTCGAAGGACACCGTGCTGTTGTGCCTCAGGTTGCTAACCACTCCTCGACTCTCTTCCCAGCTTGGATAGCTTTTTGGCTTTCTGAAAACCCTCCCTGGCAATTCACACTCACCTGCTGCTGTGTAAAAACAGAGCTCGTCCCCAAGCTTTGAAAGCCATGACAGTAATACTTCTCTCATTTTCTTTTTTGCATTTAGCTGTGTGTTACAGCAGTCCTGGGACTACTTGTAGGTGCCATTTTCTTTGGACTCACAGAGGACTCTGCAGGACTACAGAACAGGTGAGTCAGGTTAGCTTATGGTTATCCAAAATTTGATAAACACTCTTATGATTGCAATAGGATAAGGAGCAGCCTGGAGGTGGAGAAGCAACCTATGAGCTCTTCATGAAGAGCACTATCTCTGTCTTCAAAGCAAATGCTTCCCTTCACATCAGTAGGTGTGGCCAAGCTTATGTTAGTGACTTCAAAGAGAGGATGTTCTGCCTCTAGGAAGGACCTGCAGAACTGAGGGGGGGGGTGCAGTTCTGCCTTGCCATGGAGTGAGTGACGCTGTGGCTGTAGGAGGACATTTTTCAATGCCAGTTAGGTTGCTGAAAGCACTGCACAGCAGACATCACATTCAAACCACTTGACTCAGCACGGCAGCACTTCAACTTAGTTTCTGAAAAGTTTTCCCCAAGATAAAGAGATTAAATTTTAAGTGTACAGGCTTGGCCACATAAACCTGGGTAACTCAAGCTTTGCTTTGGCACCTGCTTCTATAAACACACAGCAGTAAGTCAGAAGGTGCGTGTAAAACTAGATTTTAATGTCATTTGGTCGGCTGTACAGGCACGACCTAGAATCATAGAATCATTACGGATCGGAAGGGACCTCGAAAGATCATCCAGTCCAATCTCCCTGCCACAGCGGGATCACCTAGACCAAGTCATACAGTCAGTCAGGGTTAGAAGGGACCACAGGATCATCCAGTCCCAACTCCTCTGCCTGACAAATAGGTTTGCACCTGAGAAAGCTCTGGGTTCTCAGTCTTGAAATGCTTCATCGCCTGTACTGAGAAATGACCCAAATGTTTTAAATTGTATGTGGAAGTGCGAAAGCAGAGCTTTAAAATTTAGTGGACCAGTTGAAAACATCACCTCACGTGGCTTAGTCAGTTCTTTAGTTTGCATCAAACAAATGCCTCACAGACTGAGAGTGTGTAATGGGTCACAAAACCACAGTTTTTAATAAATAAGGAAAATCCTTGTATTTCCTGCCTTTCGACGGTGCCAGAGAACACACTATCCCCACGTGGGGATAAGAAATACTGCCTGCATCATATCTGTTGCAAGCTTGGCACATCCTTAGGCTTGTGCCCAAGCTTTTCCTGTGGAATTCAGGACAGGAGGTCATCACAGCCTGCCGAGCACCAAACACTATGTTCAGATCCTAGAATCACAGCATGGTCTGGGTTGGAAAGGAGCCTAAAGATCATCCAGTTACAACCCACGTCCAACCTGGCCTTGAACACTTCCAGGGAGGGGGCGTCCACAACCTCCCTGGGCAACCTGTTCCAGTGCCTCAGCACCCTCACAGGAACGTATTTCTTCCTCAGAACAAATCCAAATCTGGCCTTTCCCAGCTTAACACCATTTCCCCTTGTCCTGTCACTATGAATCCCTAATGATTCTATGGTTCTGTGGTTCTGTGGATCTACGAAAAAGCCCTTCCCCAGCTTTCTTATAGGCCCCCTTCAGGTACTGGAAGGCTGCTATAAGGTCCCCCTCTTCTCCAGGCTGAACAGCCCCAATTCCTTCACCCTGTCCCCACAGCAGAGCCACTCCAGCTCTCTGATCACCTTTGTGGCCTCCTCTGGACTCGCTCCAAAAGTTCCACGTCCTTGACATGTTCCACAGAGGAAACACCACACTTCAATTGTGTTTTTAATACCTTGCTGTTTTCCTTCTTGTAGGGTGGGTGCCATGTTCTTCCTGACCACCAACCAGTGCTTCAGCAGTGTCACGGCTGTGGAACTCTTTGTTGTGGAAAAGAAGATATTTATGTAAGTCAAACACACAGAAATGCTCTCAGGGAACGCTGCTGGTTTGCTGGCTGCTGGTTCGCTGTAGCTCACTGCTATTCCAGTACGCGCAGGGCACTGCAGCTTTTTCACGCTGTCCCACTGTTGATGCTCCATGGAAATAGATGGTTCCAGCCTGTGACTGTCTGCAAATCCCCCAAAGAGTCCTTACGGCTGCAAACAGATCAGAGCTTTAAGTTGTTGTCATACGTAAGGAAAAAACCCTCCAACACTCAATGGAAGTGTTTAACAAGCTGTGACTCGCTGGTGAGGACAATCAATAGTGGGTCCTTTAAACCCGTGCAGATTACACCTCACAGCAACTTTATTGAGCCGTACTCTGTTTTGATGACATGGCACACGTGTTTACTACAAACAGTGTGCACAAGTATTCATGTTCATTTGCACATGAAAAAGCCACCATTACTAAGGTGTGTGGCTTCCTGGACCATTTGCCTTGTGGCCTAACGATGAGAATTTTTTTCCTGCTTTGAGCTAGAACTCATTTGTCTCCGTGTGAAATAACCTTACGTGGTTCCAGGGATTACGTCTGCAGTACGCTGTATACTCCTCTTGTTCCAGACACGAGTACATCAGTGGGTACTACAGAACATCAGCATACTTCATCTCAAAGCTAATGGCTGATCTAATACCTATAAGGACCTTACCAAGCATCATCTTCACCTGTATAACTTACTTCATGTTAGGCAAGTAGAGCCTCTTACAGCACCATTGCAAACCCCTCACTAAATCAAGACACTTTGCTATGCAGGCAGGCTGAGGGAACTGGGGTCCTTTAGCCTAGAGAAGAGGACACTCTAGGGGGACCTTACAGCTGCCTTCCAATCCCTGAAGGGAACCTGAAGGCTGGAGAGGGCGTTTTCACAAGAGAGTCTAGCGACAGGATAAAGGGAAATGATTTTAAACTGAAGGAGAGGAGGCTTAGACTAGATCTTAGAAAGAAGTTCTTCAGTATAAGGATGGAGAAACTCTAGAACAGTTTGCCCCTTGCTGGAGGTGTTCAAGGCCAGGTTGGATGGGGCCTCGAGCAACCAAGTGTAGTTGAGAGGTGTTGTGGGCCATGCCAGGAGTTGGAGTAGATGATCTCTGAGGTCCCTTCCAACCTAAATCAATGTCTGATTCCATGTTTCTGTCCTCCACTGACAAGGTGCATGGGCAGTCATAAGCTGACCCGCAGTCCCGCATCTCAGTGACGTAGCCTGTGCTCTCAGAGAAGATGTGTTCTGCAGGCAGGGGTTTGGGTTATGGTGGAGCTTTTGGCCGCATCATAATGAAACCCTTCTTGTTTTGATCTTTAAGGTCTGAAGCCAACAGTAGAAGCCTTCTTTACAATGATGTTTACCCTTATGATGGTGTCCTACACAGCCACTTCCATGTCACTAGCCATTGCAGCGGGACAGAGCGTGGTCTCTGTAGCAAACTTGCTCATGACTATCTCATTTGTTTTCATGATTGTGAGTAGCATTATTCAGTTTTCCAGACTGAAACCTGAAGTCCTAGAAATGCTGAAGTCTAGAAATCCTACGCCCACATTGTTGAGCTGAATTCTGCGTAAGACTGTGGGGTGGAGCAAGCTGAACATACTGGTCTGATTTGAATCTTCTGATTGGTCCTTTTAAGCTAAAAAGAACTGGGGGACCAAAGGGCTAGGCGTGAGGAGGAGGGAGAATAGTTCTTCTGGGCTTTACTTGCACCCAGCACACTGCCTGGAGAGTAGAAAAAGCAGCCTTACATGTTGTTCACTCTCCTTTAGCTTTGCCAAAGTCAAGTTTGGCTGGCTTGAAGACATGACCCATAGCTTCCTGCTCTCTAGTTGCTCTCCTCTGCTGCAGGGTCAACCACTGGGCATGTTAGAACTGGACAGCACACAGCTGCACCTAGAAGACAGGCACAATAAGCAGAGGCAGCACTGAACCAACAGCCAACCCCTGCCATGCCTCAGGACACGTGGGCAAAGCCTACTGCACGTCTCAAGCAGCTCTGCACGTTCATGTGGGACTCACTGGTGGACAGCACCTGGGTTTAATGCATGGGTGCAAGCACCCCCCTCTGAAGAATGCCCTTATTTGAGGAGAAGGACCATATGGGGTTATGGCCCAAAGCTGGGAACCAGAAATCCCTTGTTTCCTCTCCCCTGTTCTTCCACTGGAAGAGATTCTGTAGAAATGCCCTCACACTTGTCTTTAATCCGGGGAGGCAGAGTGGAGAGCTGAGGAAGAGCAAAAGGAAATAGCAGGTAACTTGTTTCACTGTGGCTTTTCTGTAACCTTTGCCTCCAGATTTTCTCTGGATTGCTGGTCAATCTCACAACTGTCATTTCCTGGCTCGCCTGGCTCAAATATTTCAGCATCCCTCGATATGGAATGGCAGTAAGTGCCGCATTTTCGTGTCTACGGGCTTGGGGAATCGTGTCTTTACTGGCGATTACAAAACCCCCCAGACTTTCTGGGCTGATGAGCTCGTTCAATACAGCGACCTCCCAGCGTAGCGCGGTACGCTGACACAAGGAAGGTTTCCCATCAGCCAGCACCCACTGCTGTTCAGGAGGGCTCATGTCTGGCGCTCGGGAACACTTCATGTGAGAAGCAGACACATCCACTGGAGCGCAGCTGAGCGAGAACGATGGAGAGGCGAGAAAAACGTTATCCCTAAAACTCAGTGCTCTTCTGCATCAACAAAAAAGAGACCCCATCAAGCTAAAGTTTTCCTCTTAGTTTTTGATCATTTAAGACAACGTGATGTTTCACAGAGAAACTGGGGCTTTTCTGTGCCTGTGCAGAAATAATCCAGTGTGGGAGAGTGTTAGAGCCTGGTAATGCATGAGTGTTGCAGGCTGCGACTGGCACACTCCTCTCGTACAAGAGCCGTGGTTCTTGGCTGTAAAAATAGTTATACCATTATTATTATTATCAAATAATTATTCCAGCAGGTTTTTAGAATAAATTTGAATTGAATTATATCTCATGTTATTATTCTTCTGCCCACTAATTTTTGCTGTCATTGTTTCTTTCAAAGGCTTTACAGATCAATGAGTTAGCTGGTTTGAACTTTTGTGGCAGCACTACCAACAGAAGTCTGATCAGCAGCGACAACTCTCGACAGACCAGCCAGCTGTAAGTGTTGTGGTACCTTGGAATGAATCCCACCCCCATATTTTAAAGTCCCAGAGCATTAGTCCTTATGTCAGAGATACTCAGTGTTGACCAGCAGTGTTTGTCAGTTTTTACGTAGAACATGAACCGTGGACAGGGTTTTTTGCATCCTACCTGCAGAGAGGTAGAGGTCTTTTATTGTCTTTTTAAGTGCTTGTAACACTAGAAATACGTGTTGGTACGCTCCTCACTTTTCTTTAAGCTGTGCTTGCCAAAACACAGTGCTAAGATATACCTGGTGTTTGCCTGGTCTGCTGCAGATGCAAGAGCACGCTGTGCCTTCTAGCAATCTTCGGAGGTAGCTGCAGGCTGAGCAGGTTTGTAAAGGTCTGTGTTTATCCATAGGTGGTGTACCGGAGACGAGTACCTGAAGAGCCAAGGCATCGATGCAAGCAGCTGGGGCCTGTGGCAGAACCATCTGGCTCTTGCCTGCATGATGATCATATTCCTCACTATTGCATACCTGAAGCTGCGCTTCATGAGGAAGTTCTCTTAAATCCAGAATAAAAAATGCCCTTCCCCCCTTTCCACAGCTCGATAAACTGACGGTGCGAGCTTCTTCTGACTCCTTTTTTTTTTGAAGAGACCTTCCTTTGTGCTTTTCTTTGGGGATGCACACATCAGCAACGTCGATGCCGTCCTTGTGCATTGAGCACTTAGCGTTAACGTACTGTGCTGAAGTGGCTCCCGTGCTTCCGTTCTCCTTGCCCTAAGAACAGCTAACTTCAAGAGACTGTTCAGTCATTCTGCATGTTCCAGCTATGAATTCATTAAACAATTAAGCTCATATTTAACAGATCAACATGAAACAACCCAGCAGTTCCATACTTCAGTTAGCACCTGCATTCTTTGGCAAGTAATTCAGTCCAAAGTGATGTTTCTCAGGACAGCAGCGAAATCTCAGCTGTTGATGTGACCACAGCCTGCACGACACAGTGACAAAAACATCCTGTCCACCTGAGAGGGCCTCTCATGCCCTCTTCTGTTTGGGAATCATTATTGTGTAGTCTAGAGGGTCAAGGTTTTCTTACTGTGCTCACTATTTGTTTCAACTGCAGGTGACCGTGTACTTCCTCACCCTGTTTTCTCTGAGTCACTGCAAGTCATCGTAATTGTCCTGTTGTTGTTCTCTCCTGAATTCTCAGCCTTTTTTTGTGGTGACCAGTACCAGTTGTGTACAGTGCAGGATTCTGCAGGTTGCACTAACCCTCTCTAGCTTTTCCCTAGACAGACACAGCGGTGGTAGTTCATCTCCTTCCACTTGTTTCAGCTGCAGCAGCGTTTCCAGTGAGAAGAACCTGTGCCCTTACCCCTGTCATTCTTGTTTCACACAATAAAATGTGCTCTGTTTTAAATACAGTCTCTTAGTTCGTGCTGTGGTCTATCCTGGTTTAGATTATTTTGTGCCAGTTCTCAGGGTCACCAAAACACACGGGAACCAGGGATGGCACTACAGTAGAGAAAGAAAAAGAAGTTGTATGAACTAAAAGCAGAGAAAGGATTGAAAGAAAGTGGATGGACGGGGAATGTAAAGGCAACTGATTAGCAACTCTGAGACCATTCAGTTGTGCTTCCCAACAGCATGAAAACCAGACACCACTCTTTTGAGAGCGAGAACAAAGGCAAACAAACAGAGATGGAAGATTAACGGTCTTCCGTCTGTTCCACATAATTGAAGAGTAGGGAGAGAGAGAGAGAGACACTCTGCTTTGTAGCTAGCTGGAAGCTCTTCCAGACTCAGGAATTACTTTGGTGACTAGAATTATGGAAAGGGGTATCTGGCTGTCACATCATAAGCCACTGATGGGTGAGTGCAACCCAGACTGCATCCCTACCTTGGCCTGCATCAAAAGAAGCATGGTCAGCAGGTGGAGAAAGGTCATTCTGCCCCTTGACTCTGCTCTCATGAGCCTCCATCTGGAGTACTGCATCCAGTTCTGGAGCATCCACCACAAGAAATACATGATCCTGTTGGAGCAAGTCCAGAGGAGGGCAAAAGTATGATGAGAGATGGCTAGAGCACCATAACAGCTGCAACAGAAATAATAAGAGTGAGCTGACCTTCCAACATCACCTGCTCTGTTGTGTCCTTCACCCACTTCACATCTCTACATCAAAAACGTTTCAAAGTACCCATCCAGGATGGGCTTATCTGCAAGAGCTGCTCTGCAGATGGGCAGATGGATGCTTGCCAGGGATGCCTGACTGACTCCTGTGACACAGATCATCTGTGAGAAGAGGCTTTTCTGTGGTCCCCACTCCTGGCAGTGGTTTGGTGAGCATCATGCAGCAACACCCCAAACACCAGACCTAAGTGTGCCCATAGGTAACTGACCATGAGCACATACTGGTTTCACTGGCAGCTAACTGGCATTTACTCGTAATAAAGAAATTCACAGGAAAAACTAGCCCCGTGTCCCTCCGCACCACAGCATCTTACAAGCCTGCAGCAGTGACCTTCACACACCTGAAGGTCTTGTCACCCTCACAGGCTCTGTGCAGCAACACCTGCACCACCAGCACAGCCAAATCAGCCCGGTCTGGGGCTCCTGTGAGCCGGTTTCACCCACCTCAGCCTGGCGGAGCCATCTCCACCCGTCCTGCACAGGGGGGCAGAGTCCACAGGAGGAGCAGCTTTGTGCCCAGAAAACGCTCCGAGACAAGGGAGAAACCTTTAAGGGCAGCCCACACAGAGCTCAGCACCAGCCAACATGGGAGGAGGCCTCCACAGCAGCACCCCCGCTGGTCCCACAGACCTCCAATCACCCCACACAGAACCCAGCCCAGGGACGGGCACTGACTCCCCAGCAGCACTCAGGCTGCTCCCAAAGGCCACTCGCAGAAGGTTTTTCCTGAGTGACAGACACAGTCCAAGAGCACCTGGCCCTGGTGGGCTCTGCAGTGGGCACAGCGGCTACCCTGCGGTGACACAGCTCTCCCAGCCACCAGTAGGAGCCACTCTCAGCCCCATCTCGGCTGTGACGTTGTGGTCACAGGTGGCCACTGCTTTTGGTACTCAGTAGGCACTGTCTGCAGCTCCTGCAGCCTTCAGTGCTCCTCAGATGAGGTGGGTGCTACCCACCTTCACTGTGCTACCACAGCATTGCCTGGAAGAACAAAAGCCCCATGAGATCCAGTCCTTGTACACACTGGGATGCACTGGGGGAGAAACATCCTTGGAGAGGACACCCCAAGATCAGGGATGGGTAAAGTCATGGGATGCTCAGCAGCCCCTGCCAGGATAGGCCAAGAGGTAGAAGGGCCCAAGCAGGAATGACTGTCAGAGACTTCACAGCAGCCGTCCTGGTCAGAGCAAAGGTCAGAGCAGGAGGTCTGCAGAAGCCTCATGCTGGGTACGCAGAGCTTACCTGCCACTGGAAAGGCAGAACACTCCAGCACTCATTGCTGGGTGGCCTTGAAGACCTCAACCATAGGTGCTCTTAGCTCCTCCGTGAGCTCCTGAAGCAGCAGAACTGTCACTGAATTGGCCATTCCAAGCCATGTACCTGCTTGTGCAGTGGGTGGAGGCTCTGACCCAGCCCTGTTCCACACCTGGTGGGCTGTGGGTGATGAGGACTTGGGACCAGCAGCTGGCAGTGAGCAGGTGTGATCCAGCACACCAGACCAGCATAGCAGCACCTGTCCCACAGCAGACACACACTGTTAGCACCAAGCTCAGGATGTCAACACACTGTCAATGTACTGCCCCCAGCTCGCTCCTGTGTCTCTGCGCCTGTGGGGTGGGCACACAAAAACGCATGGTGTCCAGGCTGTCAGCAGGGCACAGCCCACCACACCTCCCCAGGGCTGTGACCAAGCTCTGAGCACTGCAGAAAACACTGTGGGGAAACAGGGGTTTCTTTAATAAAACCCACTTCTGCTTTGAAGGTGTCAGGACAGAACCACAGATGTGCCAGAGCCCAAGGGGGTTATCACAGAGCTTCAGTGTGAACCCCAGAATTGGGTTCTTCAGTCCTTGGTGCCACGCCATGTTCCTTCCAAGGACGTACACAACAGGCAGGAACCCACGAAGGACCTGTAGGAGTAAGCACAGCAGCGTAGCCACGTCCCCATGTTATCAGAGGGACAGGGCCATGCCAGGTAGGGTTAGGCAATTGCTCATACATGACTTTTGGAGCAGGAAGTACTTGTGTAGTTTGAAAATGCTTTTGCAATCGTGAAATGTTAGAAGATGCTCGGATGTTCCTTAAGCATCCGATTAGTACGTTCTACAGCTGCCTGCCCAGTCGAGTTGTATGGAATGCCAAAGGTGTGTACAATACTCCAAGTCTCACAAAAGTGTGCAAAGCCAGCGCTTCAATAAGCCAAACTGTTATCAGTTTTGAGGTTTTTTTGAACTCCCATAACTGCAAAACAATGTATGAGATGGTTTTGAACGTGCTTGGTCTTTTCTCCCTTCTGAGGGGTAGCCCAACTATAACCTGAAAATGTATCTACAGTGACATGGAGATACTTCCAGGGAGAGAATGGCAAGAATTGTGTGACATCCATTTGCCAGAGCTCATTGGCTGCTAGGCCATGAGGATTGACTCCAGTGTCCGAGGCAGTGTGAACTTGAGCACACTGAGGACACTGTTGAACAATAGCCGTTGCTCACGACCATGAGCCAGCAATGTGCCCTTGTGGGCAAGAAGGCTAATGATATGCTGGGATGGATCAGAACGGGGGTGGTTGAGCAGATGGAGAGAGCTTCTCCTCCTCCTCCTCTGCTCTGGCCTGGTGAGAGCTCATGTGGAACATTGTGTCTGGTACGGGGCTCCTCAGTTCAAGAAGGGGACAGAACAGCTGGAGGCAGTCCAGCACAGAGCCACCAAGATGCTGAAGGGAGAGGAGCATCTCCCTCATGAGGAAAGGCTGAGGGAGGCTTCTTTAGCTTGGAAGCAAGAAGAAGGAGGGCTGACCTCATGAATGTATATCAATACGTAAAGGTGGGTGAGCCAGGCTCTGCTCAGTGGCACCCAGTGACAGGACAAGGGGCAGTGGGTGTGACCTGGAACACAGCACATTACATGGAAATATGAGAAGGAACTTCCAGCTATGGTGATTCTATGATCCTATGATGCAGAGCTGTTTGAACCAGCTGGAGACTAAGACTGCATACGGGATGAGGCATTTAGCTCTCTGTGTATCCTCCTGGCAGCAGAGGTTTGTACTTCACACCTCTTTGACCCTATGTAACTTGTTGCTGCACTGGCTACCTGGGGCCTGGCTGTCAGAATGCATGAAAGTGAAACCTGCTCGTGTTTGTGTTTCACAAGGTCTTTAGGCTAAGATGGCAAATGTGGGTTAGAGCTCTCACAAGGGAAAATCAACATTTTTTATATGGAAGGTACTGAAGTCTTGAATGCAAAGGAGCAGCTTCACTGTGCTGGACCTGCTCTCAGTTCTGAACAAGTGAGGCTGGCACAGCAAAGAACAAAGAACACCAACCTGACAGTGCAAAGTGGATTTCATTTCAATTGGCTTTTATTCTTTTCATTATATATTATTTCTTTTCTTTCTTCTATTCTTCCTTTAATATTATTTCTTTTCTCTTTTCTTTTTTCTTTTNTTCCTTGTGTTCTTGTCCCTTCCCTTCCCTTCCCTTCCCTTTCCCTTTCCTTTCCTGAAAAGCATGTCTTTGGGTCACTATCTCAGCATCTACTCCTTGAGGTTAGGCCAATTCAAAACATGCAGAGCTTCACTTAATAGCAAATTGGTGTTATGAAAGAACAATTAGCTACATAATCCCTTGAAGCCAGGTGTCAGGCTTTTTTCTTTCATCTCAAACTGCCCCTTCTCCGCTGCTGCTTCAGCAGCGGGCAGTAGGAAAGGGAGTGGTGAAGGGGGAATGGAGCTCCCGCTGGCCCCCTGAGCAGCAGTGCGGGGGATTCCACGCCGCGGCTTCTCTTGAAGGAGCCACTTACAGTTTTGTCCATCTCAAGTTCCACACGCAGTTTTTTTTAATCAGAATGAAAACAAAAATTCATTTCAACTTAGCCTTCTACATGTCATTACCGGGTAGCAATTGTCAGCAATTGTCAGCAGGTAGGGAACCAGTAGCAAAATGACAGCAGTGCTTATCATCCGTCTGCAGGACCCTTGCAGGTAGGAAAACAAGCACTGCATCACAAACAAGGTACCCAATATTAGCAGTCCAATTTGCCATTTTCCTGATTTCTTTTTAATTACAAATACTGGAGTGTTATAAGGACCAGTAGATGGCTCAATATGTCCTGCTGACAGTTGTTCTTTCTACCCACACCACTGTGGGATAACTTAAAAATTAAACTTAGCATTATTGGCACATTAAGGAAAGTTCTAAGCCTCTAGGGTGGAGTACAGCTGGAACACAAGGAATCCCTTCTTCTGATGGTTCTCCACACAACTGGGTCTGCAAACCCTGAGGGGTGAAGCAATACGAAGGCATTGCAGTCAACCCTTGTGAGGAAATGTGCAGCCATGGCCAAGACCTGTGATAAGGTGTACCGGATGGGAACGCACTGGTACTTCGAAGAAGATAAAGCTGTACTCTTGCAACCCTGAGTCATCGTTCTGTCATCTTTTTCATGAATCACTAAATTTTACATCCATCAGAAACAAAAACATGTATGACTAGAGTCACTCAAGTTCCACCTTGCAGATAAAAAATAAAATAAAGTAGCCCACAAAAAGGGGGAATAAGGGGGAAGATACCATCTTGGACAAGTCGGGGAATATTCGTGGACCTCTGACTCCCTGGAATCAGTCGACGGGCTGAGACCTCCTTCCCCCCCCATAGGGATGCCTTTGGGTGAGATACAAATCTTCTCGAGAACTTTATAAATCTCTATAGAGTTACTTTTACAATCTAACGCGTTAGTATAGAGCTGCTTTTTTATCTTAATGCTTTGGTAAGTCTAACATTTGTGTGCACATATTTTGCATACAGCGCTCATCACCGACAATCCATAAAGAACCTGTAAATCTGTTGCTCTAATAAATGACTCTTGTTCACGTGAACTAGCCTTGCCGTTCCTCACCGGACACCGCGCGATTGTGGCTAGATGAGAACAGAACACAGTATCGAGTGAATCCGAGTCATACGGACTCATAGTGTGGCACTATCGAGTGAACCCGACCTAGTTACTGGACTCATAGTGAGAAATTGGGTATTGCTCAGGATTTGGACCTGTACAGTGAAGTTTACTCCCTGCCAAATCCACTGCCCCCTCAATGCAACAGCCACACACTTTCTATCCAGCCACGCACTTCCGGGACATGGTGTGCCAGTATCCCGTATGCTTAAGGAGGAACATTCTTAAGGAAGACCTGAAATACTCCCGCAGGTTGGAGCATCTCTGCTATGGGGACAGGGTGAGAGAATTGGGGCTGTTCAGCCTGGAGAAGAGAAAGCTCTGAGGAGGCCTTATAGCAGCCTAAGGGGCCTAGAAGAAAGGTGGAGAAGGGCTTTTTACAGGAGTTTGTAGTGACAGGACAAGGGGAAATGGCCTTAAACCAGAAGAGTGTGGATTTAGATTAGATCTTAGGAGTGAGGGTGCTGAGGCACTGGAACAGGTTGTCCAGAGAGGTTGCAGATGCCCCCTCCCTGGAAGTGTTCAAGGTCAGGTTGGATGAGGATCTGGGCAACATGCTCTGGTGAGAGGTGTCCCTGCCCATGGCACAGAGTTGGGACTAGATGATCTCTGAGGTCCCTTCCAACCCAGACATGATTCTGTGACTGGCTCCTAATGAGTTTTGTGCGGGGGAGTCTGAGGGGGACTGCAATCCCCACCACGGCTATCACTCTCCTACTGCTGCCTCCCATGTCTCAGCGATGGCCCAGGCAGAAGCAGGGGTTAGTTCAGTCCTCCTGTGCCTCTCCAAGCACAGGGTGGTGCCATCACCAGCTCTGCAGGCTGCCAGTGTCCATGGCAAAGCTGAGCTGCCCACAGCAGGCCTGGCTTTCATTCGATTGTCACACCAACCTTGGTGGACCAGTTCTACACCAGTGTGGGTCTGACAAAGACAGTCTTGATGCAATGACCTCAGCAGTGCTTCGAGATCACAGCACACTGAAGTCCTCAGGTGCTGCAGGAAGATGTAGAGATAAATAACAACACGTGAGAAGGATAACAAACTGCTGTTTATTGCAACAGAGAAGGAGGGAACAAGCACAGTGAAGGCACCCCCCCCCCCCCCCCCC
>VXBP01007875.1:109166-120242 GCA_013400115.1 Rhinopomastus cyanomelas
CAGTATCTGAAGGGGGCCTACAGAAAGGCTGGGGAGGGGCTTTTTAGGATGTCAGGTACCAACAGGACTAGGGGGAATGGAGCAAAGCTGGAGATGGGAAGATTTAGAGTGGATGTGAGGAGGAAGTTCTTCATCGTGAGAGTGGTGAGAGCCTGGAATGGGTTGCCCAGGGAGGTGGTGGAGGCCCCATCCCTGGAGGTGTTTAAGGCCAGGCTGGATGGGGCTCTGGCCAGCCTGGTCTAGGGTGGGGTGTCCCTGCCCATGGTAGGGGAGTTGGAACTGGATGATCCTGTGGTCCTTTCTAACCCTGACTGACTGTCTGACTTGGTCTGGGTGATCCTGCTGTGCCAGGGGGGTTGGACTGGATCATCTTTCGGGGTCCCTTCCAATCCCTAATGATTCTATGATGCTGTGATGTTCAGCTAAGAGAGGTGTGAAGCACGGGGTAATAAACAGTTGGTGAGCTGTAAATCGTCAGAAAGGGTCGGGAGCATGTTATCAGAAAACCTCGAACCTCAAGGCCTCTATGAAAAGCAGAGCTCTGTCAGTTTTGGAGGAAGGGGAGAGGGACGTAGAATTAACGGAATGTGTATGAACCAATTACAGATTTAAATTAGGAACCCTACAAACTATCCCAATCAGTTGCAACCAGCGCTCACAAAGTATCCCACACCCTCGTCGGGCCCAATGGGTTGCAATGAAACTATTCCACTGCTTCACAAAGTCCCTGCCTCTGTATCATCAGAGATGTTTCTAACGATTGGGCACACGCTGGCCCCACAAACATTCACCAGTCAGAGCTGTTCTCCCCCAGTCAGCCACCATGGACACACCAAGTTACGGGAATCGGGCAAAACGCGCCCAGCTTTTAGCAAAGATGAACGGCAGGCTGTGATTTAATTCTGGGACAAGGACAGAAGAAAGAAACAAGCTGTGAGGGCTCATGTCCTCCCCTCTGCTTCAGTTCCCTCCCACCCTTGCTGGCTGCCAAGAAAAACCTCCAGCAGTGGAGAAGTTTAGTTTCATTTCCTCCAGAGTCTTTTCTTGCAGGGTCCTGACCAGACCGACAGAGAACAGGTCACCACAAGGTGGGTTCTTTTAGAGCACAGAAAAACACGGTTAGCCTGGCAGGAGGGGCTTCCTTGTGAAGAAGGACAGTTGGCTGGGGTTTTGCTTTCCTGCTCAGCACACCATTCACAGCAAAACACATGGCAAATGCTCTCCGGGGAAGGTGTGAGGCTTTTGAAAGGTATGCACAAAAGCTGGGCTGCGGAGAGGGTGCTGCTGTGCTGCTTTCTCCTGCTATCAGAATTGCAGAACTGTGGGAGAGGAAGCTGCCTGGTACTTTGCTCTCTGCCTGAAGTCATCTCTCTCTCGTCTAGAGGGATGCTCGAGGCCAGCTTCCTCTTAGCAAGGCTGCTTAGCTGTGCGTGCTTGCCGTTAGCCTCTGGGGAAGCGCTAGTGGTCACTTTTACCTGCGGCTGCTTGGTGTCCTGGTGTATTTGCTGCCTTTTGCAGTGGGGTGTGCTCTTGCTGACGAGAGCATCTTCGCGTTGAAATCTCACTGGTGTGAGTGGCTAAGAGAGAAGAAGGTAGGTGAGTAGTAACTCACACGCCTGTGGAGAATAACATGCACGTGGAAGCACACCGAAAGTGGAGAGATCCACCCTGTGTCCTCAGCAGTGTTGTGGTTGAGGCAGAGGGGAAGCGCTCGGAGCTCGTGCTCGCTCACTTTTTCCCTCTGCTGCGCCTGGCTGCCTCCATGGGCTGGCTGGCTGGTGGCCACTGTCAGGTGAATCCTGGACTGAGATTTCAGCAGAAGCACGTGTTGCCCCCACTGATGTGGAAGAAGTGCCCCTTGGTTTCAGTTTCTATTCTTGCTTTTGAGCTCAGAAGCTGGTGGGGAGGAGCCAGACCCCTCACAGCAGGGCTCTGCCTGCTCCAAGGTGCTGTTTATAAGACAGAAAACATCCAGCAAGTCCAGTTTGTGGCAAAAGTTGTCAGTAAGTGTGAGCAGGCAGCTGAGCTTTCTTTCTTTTTTTTTTTAATTCTTCCTTTCTCTCTTCTGTCTGTGCATAGCTAGAAGCGCTTGGCCTCGCAGCAGAATTTACTGTTCGTTGTTTGCTGCTGTCCTCTGCTTGCCTGGGAGAACTGAGGCGTGGGCATTTCTCCTGGGTGTTTTTAGAGACTTTTATCGGGAGAAGTGGAGCACGGGCATTTCTCTTGAGTGTTTTTAGAGCTGTGGTTTACTGGGAGAACTGGAGCAAAGAGTTTTCTGCCGGATGTTTTCAGAGCTGAGGTTTACTGCGAGAACTGGAGTACAGGGATTTCTGCTGGATGCTTTTTAGAGCTGAGGTTTTCTGGTCTGCAAGCTTTACGTGCTTAAGCACAAGTCGACAAGGACCGGGGCTCGGAACGGAGCCACAGCATTCAATTTCTGCCATTCTGCCTGTCTCTGGAAAGGAACTGGACATAACTGGTTTTCTACAGAATCTGTCTCCTGGCTTCATTACAAGGAAATGCGAGACCACAGCTCCGTTCCAAATGCTTTGTGCCCACAGCAAAGTGACCTTGTGTAAAATACGCAAAGCTCAACAATCAGAGTGTCTGGGGCACTGGGTTTGGCTTATGTTTACCCCCAGCCCGGCCTGGCCAAAGGGCAGCTGGTGAACTGCGCATCAGCACTGGGGTGGAGTGGGAAACGGCCTGATGCTCTTCTGAAGGCTGGATAAAATGGCAGAAAATGCCAAAACCTTGAAAAAAGACAAGTGAAGGGAAGTTACGGTTATACTTTGTCATGGCCAGTGGCAGCAAGGCAGGCAGCCAAAAGGCTGTCTGTTGGGAACCACCTCGGTTGGGGGACAGAATAACTGGCATAACTTTTAACTAACTGACCCTTTCCCTTCCCATCTTTTTCAGAAGAGCAACTAGGAATGGCTGTCCCAACCATTGTGACAGTGCAGCCGCAGCACAGCATGGCTGTAGAGCACAGCATGGTTGTGTCCACCACCACGAGGAACTTGTGGCAGACAGGGCTGACCGACTGCTGCAGTGACTGCGGTGTCTGTGAGTGCCGTGAGCAGGCGGGCAGGGACATGCTGCACTGGACCCCACATCCTACTGGGCCAGTACTCTCACTCCTGTGGCCTGGTTCAGTGGTTTAATAGCTGTAGCCCTGTAGCCTGGTCCTTCCAGCTCCTCTCTCCTCTCACCTGCCTCTGTGTTTCTCCCCTGTCAGGCTGCTGTGGGATGTTCTGCTTCCCCTGCCTTGCCGGCCAGGTGGCTGGGGACATGGGTGAGTGCTGCCTGTGTGGGACCAGCGTGGCCATGAGGACTCTGTACCGCACCAGATACAACATCCCGGTGAGTGATTAACCTGCCTTTTTTTCTCCCCTCAGCCTCCTTCCCCAGGCCATCCCCATTCTCTGAAAGATGGGAGAAGTTTGAGATAGTTGAGGGTAGACTGAAGAATGGGTTAAGTTGGCTGCACAAATAAACATTGGACGTTTGCGTACGTGGGTGTGAAATGACTTCTTCCTACTGGGGGTTAGAGCTGCCCCCAGTGCAAAGCGTGGTGACCCAAGTGCAGTTTGCCCAAATTGCCTCTTTCTGTGTGTGGCTTTTCCTCTCTGTCTTGGGAGCTGAAAGGTACACTGGCGCCTGCAGCCTGCAGGAAGGGTTCTTTCCTTCCTTTCCACTGTGCGGGGGTTTGCCAGCCCCAGTTCAGAGTGGCTGCTGCTCAGGATGCTGCAGCCAGCCAGGAAACAGAGCACACAGCATGGAATGTGATTAACCTTTTCTTGGCTGGAGCAGGTTTTTGGGAAGCCTATATCCATAACGAATTTCTTCTCAACAGGGGTCCATCTGCAGTGACTACTGTATCACCATGTGGTGCCTTGTGTGCTCCGTTTGCCAGATGAAGAGAGACATCAAGCTGCGCAAGAAGATGGGCATATTCTGGTAAGCTGGGAATGCTGGCGTAGGCTGGGAAGGCCATCACCATGTACAGCCAGGTGGCTTCCTGGGTTCTGTTCTCCCAGCATCTGATATAAGAAATAGGATTGCTGCAGTGGGGAAATGGCCATGGGCAGGTGGCAGGAACGACCTGTCCCGCAGCAAAACTTTGCTGGGGACCTTATGCAAGACAGGAAGGCTGTGCTGGGGACACACACATGTTGTGGTGTGGTGTATGAGGCACAGCCCCACTGCCTGACCATCTTCTCCCATCCTGTTGCAGATCTGAAGGTTACTGCAGCCTCTGAACCTGCTGTGGGCTGCCAAGGGTCACCCAGGGGCTCTCCCGGCTCTTGGGAAACAAACTGCAGCAGGAGTTCCCATTCAACAGCTACAGTTGATCCCCCTCCCCAACACCATGAATAAACAGTATTCTTTTCCTTCCTGCCTCTGCGTGAATCTCTCCTGCACTGCCTAAGAGCACCTCCTTCTGCTCTGCCCATCTCAGCATGCTCTGCTGCACAGCTGGAACGTTTCTGTCCTCTCAGCTTTCAGAGAGACTATGTAATACACGGGAGGAGTTGTTGTTGCTCATCCAAGCTGTAGCTTCTAGAAAAAAAAGCTGGGGCTTCCCACAGGCAGGTGATGGCTGCAAGTCAGCAACTGCTGGCCTGAGTGGCTGCTAGCCAGTCCCACCTTTCTGAACACAAAGCCGCTGGGATTTTGGGCTGGCTGGCACCAGCCTATTTCCTGCATTACAGACATGCTCCCTAAAACGGACCCTAAGTGTCAGCTCTCATCTGCTTGTGACTGAAACCCAGCTGGGTTGTGAGTTAGCCAAGACCTGTGAGTGAGCAAACCCTGCCACGGCCAAGCAAAGGTGGCGTGCCCTGGTGTCTTGGCCACGTGCTGGCTGTCCCAAAGGCAGAAGTTACCCACAGTGACATCAGTTAGTGCTGGGCCACCACACTAGTGACAGATGCTCTCTGTGAAGCCCTTTCCCTTACCAAATAGAAAAAGAAGGGCAGTAAGGGAGAGAGAATTACGAACTGGAAAACTAAAGCTGGAGGCAACACGTGCTTCTGCTGAAATCTCAGTCCAGGATTCACCTGACAGTGGCCACCAGCCAGCCAGCCCATGGAGGCAGCCAGGCGCAGCAGAGGGAAAAAGTGAGCGAGCACGAGCTCCGAGCGCTTCCCCTCTGCCTCAACCACAACACTGCTGAGGACACACGGTGGATCTCTCCACTTTCGGTGTGCTTCCACGTGCATGTTATTCTCCACAGGCGTGTGAGTTACTACTCACCTACCTTCTTCTCTCTTAGCCACTCACACCAGTGAGATTTCAACGCGAAGATGCTCTCGTCAGCAAGAGCACACCCCACTGCAAAAGGCAGCAAATACACCAGGACACCAAGCAGCCGCAGGTAAAAGTGACCACTAGCGCTTCCCCAGAGGCTAACGGCAAGCACGCACAGCTAAGCAGCCTTGCTAAGAGGAAGCTGGCCTCGAGCATCCCTCTAGACGAGAGAGAGATGACTTCAGGCAGAGAGCAAAGTACCAGGCAGCTTCCTCTCCCACAGTTCTGCAATTCTGATAGCAGGAGAAAGCAGCACAGCAGCACCCTCTCCGCAGCCCAGCTTTTGTGCATACCTTTCAAAAGCCTCACACCTTCCCCGGAGAGCATTTGCCATGTGTTTTGCTGTGAATGGTGTGCTGAGCAGGAAAGCAAAACCCCAGCCAACTGTCCTTCTTCACAAGGAAGCCCCTCCTGCCAGGCTAACCGTGTTTTTCTGTGCTCTAAAAGAACCCACCTTGTGGTGACCTGTTCTCTGTCGGTCTGGTCAGGACCCTGCAAGAAAAGACTCTGGAGGAAATGAAACTAAACTTCGCCACTGCTGGAGGTTTTTCTTGGCAGCCAGCAAGGGTGGGAGGGAACTGAAGCAGAGGGGAGGACATGAGCCCTCACAGCTTGTTTCTTTCTTCTGTCCTTGTCAAATTCCTAAGACTTTTTTGTCACTGAAGTTCTACACAACGTTGGATGCACCTAGTTCTCCCTCTACCAAAATGCAACTTTTACACAGAATTGGTCAGAAACCTATGAGTCTTTATTTTTAAATAGCTTTCTTTTAACTTAATACCTCCTACACATCCAAAACCTATAATCCCTATTTAAGAACAATCTATGTGTAAGGACCAAGAAGATCGTAACTGCTTTTAGCTTCCTAAAATTTTCATGTATTTCTACCTTATATGCAGTCAGGCTGGAAAAAAAAACCCCTAATTGTCTCAGAAGACGTTTGCCATAACAAGTTTAACTAGTAAAAGAAAAAAACCTTATAAGGTGTACACGAAAAAGATGTTCAAAACCCTCAAGAGTCTGCTCCATCTCTAAAAAGTATGTGTGAGTCGTATGTGACTCATGCTTTCCCACTGCCCTAAAACAGAAACTTCTCTTGCTGTTCACCATCACCAGTAATGCAAAGGTTCAGTCAGCAGAGATATGGATTCCAATGTCTCGCAGTTATCTGAGGTAACTATTAACTGTTATCTTCACAGTTGGGTAACAGATACGTTACATACTCACGATACCCATCTTCAGAGCTGGAGCAGCATGCAGCCTAATCTTTGCTGTGGCTGCACACACACTCATGGCCCACCACTCAAGGAACAGAGCAGACACATAGAAAGGTTACTGGAATACCCTCACGAGTCTGGCAAGAAAATGAGTCCCGTCATCGAAGCACAACCCCACACGCAAGAGAGAGGCGTGCTGGCATGGCTCCTACCAGTATGTAAACCTTGTGTTTTCCGGGAAGGCGTATGTCCCTTGCTCCTCCCACAGGAATGAATTCCAGAATGCACCCTATAAGCTCTTCTGTATCAAGAGTCAAAGGGAAGGTTGACTCCCAAGCAAGTCACGGAAGTGAGACAGAAGAAACCTGCTGAAAACATGAAGAGTTCGGAGCAAAGTGACTGCTAGTCTGTACTTGCCATTATTACTGTTGGCAGGTGTCTTCCTGTGAACGAGTGCTCCCTGTAAGACTACAAATAAAACAAAGTCAAAATAAATAAGAGTTAAAATATGAGGATCACTCTGCATGACGAATTCATAGCTCAGGGTCAATCAGCAGTCAGGAACACTTGGCAATAGCTCTGAGCTGCTCTGCTGTTGCTCTAAATCAGTCGTCTGTTGAAATCATTCTTTATTCGTGAACTCAGCTCACTCTGCACGGACAATTTGAAGAAGTCTGTTCTTTTTCAAGTGAAAAGGAACAACTGGCAGCAATCACAACAAGAGCAAAAGGCAGCTTTCAATACTTGTCTATCAATGTTTTACTCTAGACCTCATACACTCCAGAGTCCTGACTGCTTCTAGTCATCTCAGGACACAAACTGTTAATTCCAATTCTTTCACACAAGAAGCTCCAACGCAAACTGAAAATTCTTTTTTTAATAGATCAGAATACCAAACATGTATAGCCAGATTTTATTTACATCCTGGAAGCACTTCACCTTTTCCACATGCTGTCTCTAAAAGATACCTGGTTTGTATAAAATCTTTGGCTCACAGTTTTTATAGCTTGACATGTTTGCTTGTACTACAAAGGACCAGAAAAGCAGCTTCACTTCAACGTTGAAGGTTCTATGGAGATTTAAGTCATCTAAGGAAAATCAAAACCTACACGGTAGGATGATCTTACATGGCTTTAGAAACAAGAATGCTTTCACCAATTTTTACAAATAAATAGGATAAAACAACTATAGTTCTGCTAAAAATGCTTTCCTTCTTACAGTCCTTAGGTTTCAGCTTGACAGTCTGTAGTAATTCCAACTACCTGTTTTCTAAAGGCTCTTCTACATTTTCCGAGTCTTTTTTTTTCCACAGGTTTCCAAGCACAATCCCTGTGAAGAGCAGAACTCCTACAGTACTATTTGATGCAAATTTCTTCCAGCAGTCTTCAGGTTTGTCTATGTCCAAAGTATAAATCTGCAAAAGCACAGTACAACAGTCCAGCATTACTATTCTACACTCACAAACATTTCACACATCACAAAAAGACACAAAACACTGGAGTAACTTCAGAAACGAAATCTCTAATTCTACAGTCTACCTTTACCTCCCTCCACAATAAACAGGAATAGCCTGTGCTTACTCCACAGATTTATTAAACACACTGCAGTAAAGTCAAGGATCACACAGGAACGCAACTGCCGGACCGTCCCAATGAAGGACCATCAAAACAGCCGGCGTTTTGGTATGCCCCACTTGGTATTTTAAAACGTAAAAACACACGGGCATGTAAGTAAATCTTTTGGAGATTCTCATCAGGAGGTAGGTACAGAATCCTTACTGCAGCACTTCAACTCTCCTGCGAAAAAGCACGACAGCTCGCAGCAAGGTCTGCCCAGCTCAGCAGCTGTCTGTTGTGAGTCACAAGAAGAAGGGAAAAACACCGCCTAGTCCAACAAGAGCAAAGTTACTGAAAAGCATTCCTGGAAACAAAGCTTGAAGCAAAGTTCCTGACAAGGATGACGTGAAGAAATGTTAAGTAAAAGAAGTGAAAAGATTCATAGAAAAGTACCCCCCAAAACCTCAAACTTTGCAATCGAGCCTCTCTGAATAGAGCGTATCAGACATAACAGAGTGAAACCTGCCCTGCTCCTCTGCCATCTGCAGTTGTACAGAAGTGACAGGGCAGGGTTCTTATAAAATAATTTGAAATGTTGTCACAAACTTCTAAGACATGATGTTAACCACACCCTTAAAAACCTGTCAGCCCCTTCAAACACAGAGGAACTGAAACCACTCAACAGACCAGTAAAACCCAGCAGCAGTCAAGCCAGAAGACACACCTTCAGAAACGCAAAGCACGTAAAACCTTAGGGGGCTTTTTCAGTGGGGTAGAAATGTGACATCTTCAGGATCCAAATTATTGTCTCAGGCACAAGTTCCATGAATTAAGGAAAATCTATGTCTCATGCAGCTAACTCAGTTTTCTAAACTCAGCTAAGCACATGCTCAGAGATCTTGAGCAAGGAAATAAGCATGAGAATGTTAAGGTAAAAGTATTATTAAAATAGTAATGTAAGAAGCAACTCCTTTGTGGTACACAGAGCAACTGCTGCACTTGTGACTTTGGAAATCCTCCACAATTGTTGTGCTCTCTTCACCACTTCAAGCTTGCATTTTCACTTATAAAAACCCTCCCTGCATGTAGTTCTGTGCCAACACTACAATGTAAAGCATCTCTGACAATTGAAATTAAAAAGGATTATGCAGCAGAACGCAGTGCACTTCCCTCATAGACTTTCAAGCACAATCGCTACGAAAAACAGTGGCTGAGAAGAACCAGGCTGTATCATCACAAGAATCCTGTTACTCGGGAGTATTCCGAACAGCATGGGGTCCCCCCATCAAAGTGTAACGTAAGTCTAATGTGCTATGAAGAGTTTCACATTAACTACAGACTTCAGCTGTCGCTGGTATCACTACCTGCAATACACAAACCTCTCCACCATCACTCACTTGCCAAGACCAGCAATTCATTTCCATACAGACTGATCTATCACTACCACACCACAGTTGCCAGGATTCAAAACGGACAAGGTAATAAAACCTATCTGCTTCCTTCACTGTCAATGCAAATTCCTTTCTGATATTCATTAAAATTTTTAAACTAATACAACTACAAGACTGAGCGATATTTTTCTCTCCCATTAAAGGAGAGAATTAATTGGGAATTTCTCTCCCATTAATATTGCTGCAGGTGGTAGCAAACCAGCCATAGATGATTTGGTTATACTGTCAGATGCCAGACGGAAGCTCCACACCACAGTAGAGAATAATTATTTAGATGTAAAAATCAACTAACTCTAAGAGATTGAACACGCAACATTAATTTTCATATTCTTACTGTACAGTATGCTATAAAAAAAAAGGCTGTGCATGTCCTTGATGCTGCAGACTCTATTTCCAAGTAAATGCATAATCATAATATGCATCAACTGCAGTCTTATATCACATGCATGTGACACAGCAGCAGCTGTTTCAGAACTGTAAAAGCTGCACAGGATTTTGAGGTGGATCCAGCTGCAGCTGCTGCTGGAAGCCAAAAGGAAGCCGTTCCCCTGAGCCCACAGCCTAACATGAAGCAGTTCTTTCAGCTGGGAACACACTGAAAACCAGTAGCACACAGTCTGTGGACCACTGCAGCTCATTTCAAGTAACAGGTCCGTGTAAGAGAAGCAAGCGTACTGGCAGAAGACTACAGTTCTCTTTACGGAAATCAAGGGGTCTAACGGGTTTGGAGAACTGATGTGGGTTGAAAAGCACCGATTTCTTATCAAGAACCTGCAGGTGGAAAAAGTATAAGTAGACAAACCTGGTGCACTAGGTGAGCCCCAACAGCAGCCACAGCTGAGTAATATGGGAACGTCTGGTTACAATTCATTCCTGCCACGCACAGACTAAGGATCATTGCAAGGCTGAAGCCACTGAGCCATTGTTTTGTATCCTCCTTGAACCGCAGTGCTGTTGACTTTACACCAATCATGATGTCATCCCTCTTGTCCTAAAATAAAATGATGAATTAGCTAAAAGTCTACAACTCGACTGCTACTTCCCAAGGAAAATAATGTGGGAGAACAGCCTGTACAGCTTTGATCATAGAATCATAGAATCATTACGGATCGGAAGGGACCTCGAAAGATCATCTAGTCCAATCCACCTGCAACAGCAGGATCACCTAAACCAAGTCACACAGGAACCTGTCCAGTCGGGTCTTGAACCTCTCCAGAGAATGAGACTCCACAACAACCCTGGGCAGCCTGTTCCAGTGCTCTGTCACCCTCACCGTGAAGAAGTTCCTTCTCAGGTTGATGTGGAACCTCCTGTGTTCCAGCTTACAACCATTGCCCCTTGTCCCATCACTACATGACACCGAGAACAGCCCAGTGCCATCATCCTGACACCCACCCCTCAAATATTTGTAGACATTAATGAGGTCACCCCTCAGTCTCCTCTTCTCCAAGCTAAAGAGACCCAGCTCCCTCAACCTCTCCTCATAAGGGAGGTGTTCCACCTCTCTTATCATCTTTGTTGCCCTACGCTGAACTCTCT
>VXBP01007876.1:0-40183 GCA_013400115.1 Rhinopomastus cyanomelas
ACTTTATTTTTACACTGTAATTAGTCATAGCCACAAGAAACTCAGACCCAGGAAGCAAGTTGATTTTGTAAATAGGTGCCTCCATAGTAGCTATCCTTCGTCTAGGGCCACCTGCCTGCAAGTTTTACTGCTTAGCAAGACAACAAGGGAAATTGTACAATGAATCTTGATTTCATACAATTATTTTTTTTCTGCTATCGTAGCCATAGAAACAACTTGGTTGTTTGGGTGTTTTTTCGGCATACACCAAAATAATAGTGGGTGGCAAGTGGGACAGTTGTCTGGCATGTGAAAGATAAAGTTGAAATCCACATGCTGACACCTTCTCACATCCTGCAAGAATGAGAGCAAGTGATTGAAACCTACTGCTCAGTGGTATATTAGACTTGGATTTTAGTTTTATTTTGTTTTGGATCCAGTGTTTCCACTGTGGTCCCACTGAAGTAGGACGTTTGAGACAGTTGATGTGCTTGGTCATGTGGAGCCAAAAACTAGTTTGTGACCAGAATCACTGCAGTATTTATAAATTTTTGTTAAGCTTACCTCACATTTTCTTTTTAGAGGCAGAAAGAGCTGTAAATTATTATAAAAGAATCATAGGGTGGCTTATCTTGGAAGGGACCTCAGAGATCATCTAGTTCCATCCCCCTAGCATGGGCAGCGACACTTCTCACCAGACCTGGTGGCCCAGAGCCCAGTGCAACCTGGCTTTGAACACTTCAGGGATGGAGCAGCCACAGCCTCCCTGGACAACCTGTTCTGGTGCCTCACCACTCTCCTAGTCAGGATTTTCTTCCCACTATCCAATCTAAATCTCCCCTCTTTTCGCTTGAAACCATCCCCCTCGTCCTATTGCTAGAGACCCAAGTACAAAGTCCTTCTCCAGCTTTCCTGTAGACCACTTCAGATTCTGGAAGACTACTGTAAGGTCCTCCCAGAGCCTTCTTTTCTCCAGGCTGAACAGCCCCAATTCCCTCAGCCTGTCCTCATAGCAGAGGTGCTCCAGGCCTCTGATCATCCCTGTGGCCTCCTCTGGACCTGCTCCAATGAGTTCTGTGTCCTTTTGGTATTGGGGACTCCCGAACTGGATGCAGAACTCCCAGTGAGGACTCACAAGAGCAGAGTGGAGTGGGAGAATCATCACCTTTGACCTGCTGACGAGACTTCTGTTGGTACAGCCAGCATATGTTTGGCCTCCTGGGCTGCCCGCACACAGTTGGTTCTTGTTGAGCTTCTCCTCTAACAAGCCCCCAGGTTTTTCTCCTTAAGATTGCTCTCAATGCATTCACCACCCAGCGTGTATTTGTGCTTGGGATTGGCCTTACTCAGGTGCAGAATCTTGCTCATTGAGATGGACTAGTTGTTTATAGTCCATGAAAATAAGCAGCATACATAGCATCTGAAGTTGGAGGAGTTACTGGAAATACCAATGTATTTTCTGTTGTCATGTATCAATATATCCTTGCTTTCATGTAAATGATTCAATTATTGTTATTTCGTCATTATTTAGAATGAAACATCTGATTTGTGTAGAGTAGTAGTAACCTGAGACCAAACTAAGCACTTTTCATCAGCATTAGTGAGTGGCTTTATTTATTTACTTATTTGCTTCTTTCTAGCAGCTGTTGCAGAGATGTGGTGCACTGTCTTTTTCCTTTAACTACTCTGTGATTTTTTCCTTGCTTCAATCTGTATTTTTTAGGCTTTGTGAGACCTTTGATAGAAAGAACGTGTGGTAGCCTGAGTAACCCGGTAACCTTCCTGTGCTACACTGTAATCCCTAGAAGTTCTGCATTCTAGTTTAATTAGACTGATGCCAATTTAAAACAAGAGTGCTTTCGGTTGAGTACATAAAGTGTTGGAAACCTCCCGACACTCTTGTGACAGTTTTTCTGAAGGTAGGGAGTGGGGTCAGCAATTCTGCCACCTTGGACTTTCAGAGCACAGACTTTGTCCTGGTCAGGAGAATGATGACAGAGTCATTTGGAGGCAGTCCTGAAGGACGAAAGCATCTAGGAAGGCTGCACAACCTTCAAGAACAAAGGCTTAGGGGAGCAGACTGCCTTTGTGTCTCTTTGTCAGGGACAAAGAACTGGCCTAGCTGAACGTGGAGTTTTGGCTGGAACTCGGGGAGGAAAGGAGTTTGGCCTTTGGAAGATGGGGAAGGCAGCTCGTGAAGGTTAAAGAGACACAGTGAAGCTAAGGCAAAAGATTAGGAGGGCCAGATTTGATGATCTTAAAGGTCTATTCCAACTTAGATGATTCTGTGATTCTGTGGACACAGTTATTATAACAAATGTTGTAGGTCCTCTGAGTTAAACGCAAAACCAGTAACTGCTTCTTGGATGTTTGTATGCACTTCTGTTACCACCCTGGATTGCTAGGAGGACATACTACAGACCTTGACACCTTTGGGTGTCGATTCATTTCAGGGAGAGATCTGCGTTAGTGTGACAACTTCCTAACTGAGGATCCTTTATACTCTTTTTGTCATATCTTGTGCATTGAGAGCACAACTGACCTTCGCACAAAGAATGCAGTGCTGATAGGGACATATCTGATAAGAAAGTGCTTGAGGGATCACAAATGGTGCTGGGCACACGAGTAAAAGCTTCTTTTTGTGCACAAAGAGCTTATATAACCAAAAATTAAAAACCTTGCCTGGGAATACTTCTGCATGTTGTAACACCTTTTCAAGGACTAGGAACTTGTGAGTTGCAGAAGCAGTGATGGCATTAGCACACATAGGTTGTCTTCTTTTGAACCATGCACTATGCCATTGACAGTCTTGATGGAAAATGCCCCATCTTTCATCTCAGCATAAAATAGGCATCATAGGCCATGCAGAATACTGTCATGTTTCTCTGAGCATGTGCCATCCCCCTTCAGAGCTGGTAAATGACATCCACTACTCCTTTCTTGGAAATGTGCAAAAAGGATTTCCATAGACAGTCTTCAGAGATTTCCTGTTTTCTCATGTGTGTAATAGGCTGGGTCAGGCAACAAAGATGAGGCAGGAAAGAATAGGATTTGATTTTATATGCACTCCCCTGTCATCACCACCGGAAAAAAATGAATGAGAAGAGAAATTATGCGATGCAGGTGATGCCAGTGTTAAATCAAATTAAGATCATATTTTTTTATAAAAACAGCTGTAAACCTTGAGTTGCGGAAAGGATCACAATAATTGAGTGCATTCCGAAGGAATTATAACAAATTGCTTTTCCTTGTGAGTAGGTAGTCATAAAAATGGCAACACTATCTACAGTATTTTAAGCCAAAATAGTTTAAATGTATAAGCTATATTGTATTCACTTTGGGGGCATCTGAATTTTGCTAAGAAAAGTTGTCGTAGTGACAGTTTAAAGGAGGAGAAATAATATTAAGTTATAGTTCAGCGTATCGTTCTAAAGCACTGTGAATGCAAAAGATAGACTTGAGGTATTGATTATGAGGTAGTCATCAAAGAACAGCATCTTAAAATCTTAAAAAATGGTGGAATAAGCAATTTGTATTGCAAATCACGTAATACCTCTTCGAGTTTTGCAAAGTGCCAATACACAGGGATTTAAATGCAAGTTTTATCTTTTTGATTTGTAATTATTGAGTAGTTTCAAGCAGGTATAAGTAATGATCAAAAACCTAGTCCCCATTACAGCTAATTAAAGAATAAGTGTACACATGGGCAAACTTTAATTTTGTGTTTCGTATGGAAACAGAGACTTGGGGGCAGGAAGGGAAGGGAAGGAGAAACAAAAGTAAAATCTTAGTGTTGTTTTTATTTGGGTTGATTTTCTTGTTTCACAGATTTTGAACACGTCTGTAAAAATCTTCACAGCACTTTGCGATTCGGCTGGCCTGGGCAGAGCATACGCAGCAATAGCCAAGATCCTGCTCAGGTAGGTTAGCACATCGTGGGCTGACTGTCAGTGCAGATTCATTCAACTGTGAAAGACTGGAATTGTTAGAGGTCTGTCACTTCCCATTACTGACTGCTTAAATTTTAAGCAATGCCCTTCTTGCAGTAAGTGACCCTTTCAGCAAAAGTTATTTTTAAATGTATGATCCAAGCTTTTCTTTACCTGTGAAGTATAATCTGTCCTTCTCTCCCCCCCCCCCCCCCCCCCCCCCCCCCAATTTTGGGGGCTTTAAAAATTGTTTTCACAAGTTTGGGAAGAAGTTTACTGTTTCAGTGCAATCTTTTCTGAAGTCTAAGTTTCCGTTCATTACACTTATTTCTGTGGAGTCTGTGCACATGTTATTAGATATCAGTTTGTTGCAAGTAAGGTGCTTATCTTCAATGGTTTTGTTTCAGCATCTGCCATTAAAATTTTCTTCCAGGTGAATTAGTTTGAAACCACTTCAACACAAATGGTTTTGATATAGACTAACCCAATTATAATGTGAAGTAAGTCAAGGCTTCAGCTTACCTGTATTTGAGGACTTGAGTGCATGTGATGCATGATAGGGGTTGGCAAATTGTCTGTGGAGGGGAACTTGTAACCAGGTTTATTTCAGCATGCAGAGCAAATTCTCTTTTTTGAGTTAGATACCTTCTCTCTTGGCCTTTCAGAGCATGTAGGGGCCAGCCACAGTCGTAGCTCTCTCTGATACATAATTCATGGCTACTCATATTCTGAGCATCCTAAATAAGCACATGGAATAAGCTGTTCACAGAGCTACAGAACAGACTTAGAATAGCAGGTCCCAGTTTCAAAAGTGTCCTTGCAATAAATGAGTTTACAATTAGAGCAAAAGTGTCTGAGCAATCGGTACCACTCACAGGTTCCTCATATCCACAAAAAGCAGCCAGTCTGTTTAAAGGGTGATCTAAGGTGGCCAGGAGGGCGTTATTACAAAACCATGGATATTAATGTCCCTTCTCTGTGATTCAGGCATTCTAGCGTGTACATTGATTTCTCAGACATTACACATCTGGAGGTTCTTCGCAAGTCAGGCCGCTAAACTCTGCGTCCTAAAAGCAGAGCTAAATAGGGAGCAGCTAGTGATTTTTCTTCTGCATCAGATCTGTACTCCAGACCTTCTGGGAGCGTTCCCTAACTGTCTGGGAATGGACGGTCTCACTGGCTGATGCAATTTGAAAACCAGTAGGTAAGGAGAAATTAGAGAGGAAACTAAGAGCAGTAAGACTGCCTGGTTTAGTGTTTAAATCATTCTCCTAGGAAGGAAATTTTCTGATTGATACAGATCAAGAAGGAATTAGAATCAGAGATTTAACTGCTAATCTATTGCAGAAGCAAAATTACTTCCCTCAACCTGCTGGCCACAGTTTTTGGATGCACCCCACAATTAGGTTGGCTTCTGGGACAGAAGTGCACATTGTTCACCTCGTGTCCAGCCTTTCATTCACCAGTACCCAAAGTTCCTCTATGCAGACCTGCTCTCAATCCCTTCATCTCCCAGTTGATATTGATAATACAGGCTGCTCTGATCCAATTGCAGGAACTTGCACTTTCCCTTGCTGAACACGGGTTCATATTACAGAATCACAGAACATCAGGGGTTGGAAGGCACCTCGAAAGATCATCCAGTCCAATCCCCCTGACACAGCAGGATCACCCAGACCAAGTCACACAGGAACACATCCAGGCAGGTCTTCAACGTCTCCAGTGAAGGAGACTCCACAACCCCCCTGGGCAGCCTGTTCCAGTGCTCTGTCACCCTCACTGTGAAGAGGTTCCTTCTCATACTGATGTGGAACCTCCTGTGTTCCAGCTTACAACCATTGTCCCTTGTCCTATCACTAGATGACATTGAGAAGCTCCCGGCTCCATCCTCCTGACACCCACCCCTCNTCTGCCCAGCTCTCCAGCCTGTCCAGGTCCTGCTGAATGGCAGCACAGTCTGCTGGGGTGTCGGTGACACCACCCAGCTTTGTGTCACCAGCAAATTTGCTAACACTAATCTCTAATCCCTCATCCAAGCCATTAATGCATAAACGCTGGTCCTGGTAGCAACCCTTGGCTGACTCCACTAGACACAGGCCTCCAACTAGACACTGTCCCACTGACCACTACTCTCTGGCTTCTATCCTGCAGCCAGCTCATCAACCACCTCGCTACCCAATCATCCAGTCCACACTGCCTCAGTTTGGCTGTGAGGATGCTGTGGGAGACGGTGTCAAATGCTTTATTGAAATCAAGATAGACCACATCCATGGCTCTGCCATCATCTAGCCACCTGGTTATGCCCTCATAAAAGGCTTTCAGGTTGGTCAAGCATGACTTCCCCTATGCTGACTGTCACCAATGACCCTCCTGTCCTTGATGTGTCTAGAATAAACTGTTGAGGTAGATGACATCTATAGCTCTTCCCAATCTACTGATATAGTAAGTCCCTCATAGAAGGCCACCATGTTGCTCACAGTGGAGTAATACTGACTGTCTCAAATCACCTCCCTGTGCCTTACAGTATCTTCTAGGAGAATTGTTCCATGATCTTTCAGCAGGGGCAAAGGTGAGGCTGACTGGTCAGTAGTTCCCAGGGTCTTCTTTTCTGGTCAACTTACCTGTAGAAGGTCTTACTAATAGTCTGTCTCCCTTGCCAAGTTTAGGGTCAGCAGTATCTTGGCCTTCCTGACCCCATCCCTACACATGGACATCATTCCTGTCCTCTTCCCAGGATACCTGTTCCTGCTTCCACTGCTTGTGCAGTTTCTTCTTGCCCTTAAGTCTGACCGGCAGGTCATAACCCATCTATGCTGGTCTCTTCCCTTTATTGTCTGATTTCTTACCCCTGGGGATTGAGAGCTCTTGTGCATTGTGGAAGATGTTCTTGCTGACCTGATGGCTTTGTTTTTCTCCCTTGTCCTTGAGGACAGTTTTCCTATTGTCTAACTCCAAGGAGAGCTGGAAGTTTGCTTTCCCTAGTATTTGGGGTCTTGGCTTTACTCTTTGCCTGACTCTTAGGACATCAGACTTCACCAGCACACAATCACTGCAGGCCAGGCTGCCTCCAATGTTGCTGTCACCCATGAGCTCACTTGTACTGGTTATCATCAGATCCATATCACATTTCCTCTAGTGAGGCTGTCTATTACCTGGCTTTAGAAGTTACCCTCAGTGCATTACAGAGTGTCTTCTGGGTTGCCTACAGCTCACTGCATTACTTTTACAGCAGATACGAAGGTAGTTGAAGTCCTCCAGCAGGACAAGAGCCTGCAAGTGCAATGCCTGCTGTAGCTACAGTAAGAAGGCTGCGTCATTAGACTCTGTCTGATCAAATGTCCTGTAGTAAACCATGACCACAAGGTTTCCTTTTTTGGATTGGACTCTAAAATCTCTAGAAGTTTGTTGCTGTTCTTTAGGGGCAGCTCTTCACATGTTAGCCGTTTCCTGACATGGAGGGCAGTTGGCTCTATGCCTCCTTCCTTGCCTGTCCCTTCAAAGGATTCCGTAGCTATCAATCACTATGAGGAAGTTATCCCACCAAGTTTCACTAATGGCACCTAGAGTTGAGTTAGAACTGTATTCTGGCATATAACCAAAAATTCAAAGGATCACAGTGCTGGATTTATGCTCCAAAACCTTTAAAAGATCTCAGGTAAGATGTACAAATCTGGTTTTATGTGTGGGCCTCATGACTTCCTGAATGCTTGAGCTCTATGATTGAGACTCGCAGAGACCTGGGTTGTTTTCATCCATGGGGTAATTTTGTAAGTACGTCTCAAAGGTGGGGAGATGCCATCCCGTAAAACCCATTTGTTCACTGTTGTAAGCAGAATTGCATGCATTCCGTGTTTACTTCTAGTACATCACAAACAGCAAAAATAGCTAAGTAAACCATAAAGTACCTTTGACACAAGAAAATAGCTTAAGCAGTGGTGAAATTGAATGTTGAGGGAGCTGGCCAACAAAAGGCTGCTTTCGATTACCTTTGAAAGATTGTGGCGACTGGAGATAGTTCCTGAGGGCTGGAAGGTTGCAGACATCATTTCTACTTTCAAGAAAGAGGATCCAGGAAAATTCTAGATGAGGCTGACCAGCCTGATCTCTGAGAAGCTTATGTAAATAATCCTGGAAGCTATTTCCAAATATGTTAAGGGCAAGAAGGTGATGGGGTTTAAGACAAGGAAATCATGCTTCACCAACCTGATAGCCTTCTAGGATCAGAAGTCCAGTGGGATGCCAGTCACTAGTGGTGTCCTCAGGGATCAGTAGAGACACCAGTAATGATCAATCTTCAGTAATCACCTGGATGGGGTGTCCAAGGCCACCCTCAGTGTGTTTATAGACAATACAAAGTTGTGGGGTAATGCTTGATTCACTCAGTCAGTGCCGGTGCTGCCATTCAGAGGGACCTTGGCAAGATGGAGAAATGGGCCAGTTCAGGAAGGGGAAATGCTAAGTCCTGCACCTGGGGAAGGATGAGCCCAGGCACCAGCCCCAGCTGCAGGCTGACAGGATGGTCCTTGGTCGACAAGACCCAAGGTTTCCTGGTGGACAGCAAGTTACATGAGACAGCAATGCACACTCATGACAAAGGCAGCCAACAGAGCATTAGGCAGACCATTGCAATCAGGTTGAGGGAGCAGTTGTTTGCCTCTGCTCAGCTTTGATGAGGCCACCCCAGTAGTGCTACATCCTACGATTGACTCCCAAGTACAAGAGAGAGGGAGACATAATGAAGTGAGTCCAGCAAAGGTCTGCAAAGATGACTAAGAGACCAGGCCCATCTGTTCAAAGCAGCCAAGACTGTTGAGACCACAGAAGGGAAGGCTCAGCAGGATCTCACCTTACTCCTTAGGCAGCAGTGGTGCTCAGTGACAGGTCAAGAGGCAGTGGACACAAACAGAAATAAATGACATTCCATTTAAACACTGGAACAGAAAAATTACTGTGAGAGCAAATTCTGGAACAGGTTATAGAGTCCCCATCCTTTAAAAGCCACTCAAAACTCCACTGGACACAGGCCCTCCTCTAGTTTACCCTGCTCTGGTTATATCCTGAGATTCATTGCAATCAACTAGACTGTGATCTTTGTCTAACACAGTCCTGCTAGATAAATTCCCTTAGGCTCCATAATGCTTTCTAACAGAACACTTGTAACAAAATCATGCTGGTTCAGCATTGCTGGACTTCCTTGGAGGCTGAAAGGCCATAGAAAAATAGTTCAAAAAGCAATTGTAAAGAGATATAGTTAAAAAAAAAGGTATGTTTGTTTACTCTCACACCAAATCTTGTCATGTTTACTTGTCTGATATATGGCAAAGAAGCTAATTTCTGGAAAGCCTGCTCAAAAAATGCTGGATAAATTTGTGAACTGTTGGTGACAGCTTTCACACTCAGCATTTTTTCTTTGCTTGTATTTTTACTTGATCTAGGCTACACTTGTGCAAATCATTTAAAATTTGACAGATAATGTCTTTACAAAGAAAAGGTGACCATTTCCCTAAAATAGTGGATTATAGCCATAATGTATGTGAGAATTTCCACTGATTGCTTTGTGGCAGGTTGGAGAAAGTAGCTGAGCTTTCCGAAGTCACCCAGAACTGGTCTATGGCTTGGAAATTTTTGTGAAATCTTTGCTGCAGATGTTTCCTCAGACCATGGGAAACAAAATCTCTATTATGTGTATTTAGGCATGTCATTTTCTGGGGAAAAATCTGACATAATAGCATCATGTTCTTGACTTATTCTGCCAGTGTCTACCATGGTAATGACTTCTCGTGGACACATGATTTATACATCCAATTCAATCACATGAGCAATCCTATAAAAGGTGCATATTTTCATAAAAGTCTAATGGGGTAAGAATCTCATAGGGCATTTTAGCATGAAACTGGAAAATGAGTTGCTGTAGATATGTAATCTCTTCTGCTGAAGTCATCATAACTGTTCTGTGGGATCATGAATGACTATATCTTCAGGAAATTACATTTTATGCATTTAGGAAGGTGATGTCTAAGGAGATAGAGAGTATATGGCTGTATAAAATAACATGTAGATTTTTGAAGGAACTATAAAATATTACCTTTTGAGTAGGAAAGACCTGCTTATGATATTACCAGGTCTTGTGCAGAATAAAGGATTTCAGTAATCCTGGTAACACACTTAAAATATCTGAAGCAGTAGAGCTTTTAGAAGTACTTATTTAGAAAAGTTGTTAAACCGTATCAACCAATTGCTAGTTGAAATGTGAAACAAATGCTAGTTGTGTAAGTGAAGTTGTAACAGTGAGAAATTCCTTTCTGGTATGTACCAAATTGATTTATGTTTGCCTGAAAGAGGTTATGTGCCCTAGCAATATTCATATTTTCTAAAAGTGGAGCTTAGGGGTTTTTATGCAAAACATTAAAAATGGTCCAAAATAGATCAAAACATTTCTATTAATTCGTGAAATTAAGAAAACCTTTTTACGTTTTCTCTTGTCACTGATTCCACTTGCTTTATTACTTTCAGCTTCTAGCCCACAAACTTGGTGGCACAATCAACAAACCCCTTAGTGGCTGTTTCATCTCTGCTCTATTTGATTTTTCCACTCTGAGTAAATGATTAAGTTTTCATGCATTGGTTCAACCAAAATCTATGTTCACTCAACCACATCCTTTATTGATTACTTCTACTGCAAACAGTAGGCCAAGTGTGATATACATAATTGGACAGTTGTCAGGGGATGTGGGTGTTAACAGTCCTGTTTTCCCAATTGGAAACTGGAATCACCTTGATACACAAATATTCTGCACTGTTTCATTCTCATTCCTTGGACCGAGGAGTCCTTTTCCTCAGAATATATGTTTTTAACTCTCAAAGGTCTGATTGAGTGGATTTAATGATTATACCATATAATACGCTCTTCAAGTTGCACCTGTGCACTGCATATAGAAAACTATAAAAAACTGGAATTAATATTTGTCTAACACTTTAACCTTGTCCTTTAACTTGTATAAATCCTATGCCGTATTTCAGTGAGGAAACATTTGAGTTTTCTCTTCTTAGACTAAAAAAAAAGGTTTAAAATATGTGTTTCTAATTCTAAAATGTAGAAACCTTTTGACACTTGACAAATATTTACAGTACAGATTATTTCGTGTTCTCATAATAGTAAAATACTTGAATTAGAAAACTTTAGTAAATCCAACGCTGCTTATTGACTGCTTAGCTGTATAGTAGCGCGCCCCTTCATGTTTGCAGGATGTTAGCTGATGGTGGTTTCACATACTTTTGTGGCCATCTAGCTTGTCCCAGTCACATACAGATAACAACTGCAACACTGTCAGTCTGCAGCTGTGTGTCCTGCTCTGTGGCAGGCTCTACCCCTGGTACATAATTACTCTGATAGCATAAAATAGGGAGTGGCACACTTCTGCCAGATTTTGAAAGCACACACCCCTACTGCATTTTATAATAAAAGCCATATTGTTAATAAATTCCAGTTAGTGTTTACCACAGGATTATAACTGGAAGGTGATTTAAAATGGTGAGAAAATAAATGGCACTTCTCAACACCTACGGGAACTTTTATTTCCTTAAAAGTTTCTTGATGAAGGCTGGATTTTCTGTCTAGCTTCACGGCTTGACATTTAGCATGCTACTCTCCTACATTAGTGACTCAAGTTCATGGCCAATATTGAGGTCAGCTGCAGTAACACTTCAGGCTTAAAGGGAAAAGGAGCAGAGTGCCTTACTCCCAAGCAAACCCAGATGTCTATCTTCTGTCCTGTAATCACGCTGCAGAGATCTTATATTGTTAATATGACTGGCTTTATTAAAAAAAAAAGAAATCTGCACACATTGTTGTCAAAGTACATTAGCCAATTTTCAACTTGGATTCAGCTGTGACCTCAGGTTGCTCTGATCTCACTGGGGTTTGGGGGTGACACCTGCAATCCACAGCTCATAGGTTGCCGGTGTCACTCCAGTAACCTTTGATCCACCCAGCCAAGGCACAATATAATTCTCAGGGAAAGGCTGTCAGCCTCGATGTCTAAAAGCCGGTACCATTACAGAGTTGCTGCTGCACCGTAGGTGTTCTAGAGCCAGAAAATGGCAGCTCTGAATTATGGGTGCACAAAAAGCCTCAAAGCCTGATCTTCTTACCCCCTTTTCCCTATTTTGTCAGAATATGAGGTACAGCAAAAAAATGTCTTTGGCTGTTTGTTGTAGAAGTGGCTAGTATAAAATTAATTTTCAGAAGATGGGAAGGGGGCATAGCTAGGACCTGAACTAGCCAAAGGCGTATTCCTTACCATCTGATGTCACGCTCAGTACATAACTGGAGCAAAGCTGGCTGCAGGGAGGAGGAACATGTCTCAGGAATGGGCTGAACATCAGGTTCATCAGACCTGTCTTACAGGTCCTTCACTGGCTGCATTGCTCTTCTTTGTACATGCTCCAACATCTAATGCTCCAGAATCTTTTTGTGAAGTTGCTAGGCCACTAGCCATCATATTTGAGATGTCATGGCAGTCTGGTGAAATTCCCACAGATTGGAAAAGGGAAAACATAACCCCCATTTTTAAAAAGGGGAGCCAAGGTGACACAGTTGTGTCACCTCCTTACCAGGTAAGATCCTGGAACACTTCCTCCTGGTAACTGTACTAAGACATGTGGAAAATAATGAGGTGATAGGTGAGACCTAACATGACTTCACAGGGTATAAAGGGAACCTGCAGGAAGGCTGGAGAGAGGCTTCTCACAAGTGGGTCTAGCAATAGGACAAGGAGAAATGGCTTTAAACTGAAGGAGAGGAAGTTTAGGCTAGATTTTAGGAAGAAGTTCTTCAGTGCAAGGGTGGAGATGCTCTAGAATTGATTACTTGCAGAGATTGTGGCTGCCACTTCCCTGGAGGTGTTCAAGGCCAGGTTAGATGGGGCCTTGAGCAGCCAAGTCTAGTTGGGAGGTTTGCCTGGCCATGGCAGGGGTTTTGATCTCTGAGGTCCCTTCTAATCTGAGCCATGCTGTAATCTCAAAGTGCTCCTTGTATTAAGGTGCCCAAACCTGAATGCAGTATTCCAGGTGAGGCTCCACAAGTGCCAACTACAGGATGACAATCACTTTTCTAGTCCTTATCATCAGATTCTCTGGATCTCTCAATTGAGAGTTTTCTTCTTTGAACTGGGGCAGTAGTGCAGATTGGAAGAAATGTAGTACTAAGTCTTATTAATTTACATGAAATATTTCATGTAAACCTACAACACCCACAGTGCCCCCCCTCCAGCCCTTCCCACCCCCAATTCTCTTAAAGCTGTCAATTCCTATTTTCTCTACTATTTTTTCTGCAAGGTTGGCAATGTTTACCAAAACTGTGTCTAAGCTAACACTTCCTCTCTTGGATGTGTTTGGTATCAGCTGCCATTGCCTGACTTCTCCAAGTCATCTTTAGGGTATTTTTATTCACCGCTGTGCTTCCCCCAGTGACACGATTTGCAGTAGTAATGCACTCATCAGATTAAAGGTACCTTTAGTAAACCAGACATGTAATTTTTACTCTCTTTCCCAAAGTAACTGTTGGCAGATTCACTTTGTTCTGTCCACACTGTTGCTGTATCTTTACAGTTCAATCACCATCAGTGTCTTTCTTTAATTCTGTATACTCAGTTCCTTCTTTCTAGTCATAAGCATTTAACCCACATGGTTTGTGTTCCCTAAAATGTCTGGGTTTGTGTCATGCCCAAGTATTAGGTATAATTCCATTTTGTGAAGCAGGTTGCTTACTTGATACACAAACTCTGATGGATTTTGTGTGACGCGTTCTGTCATTTCTTGTTCCATTTTTCTCAGGTTCTCTAGTCTGATTTGCTGCACTCCTCTTACTAATTGCATCACTCCAGCTGTTACAGTGCTCAGGAGTATGCTAGGCACTTGTTTCTGCTTTTTATCTGTTATCCTACTGCTTGTTCTGGATACTTTACTGAGCCCTCGCGGGCCTAACTCTGCTCTCCTGCCCTATGAAACAAACCCTAAAGACTACCTGAATTTCTATTGCTTTTTCCTAATTACTGGCACGTCTTCACAGTTAGATACATTTCGATTGCAGAAAGTGGTGTCAAATGCAAGTGGTACCAGTCTCTACACAGAAGGATATTTTAGTCTAACTAAATCAAGCTGAGAGTGAAAGGGTAAGGCAGCTCTGAAAATGTTTTCACTCACGAATTTTGACCCATCGGGCAGAAGTCCACACCAGTGGAATCAGTGGAAGGCATCTTCCAGGCAGTAGGCAGGTCATAATCAATGCTAGACATATAGAAACCGACACAAGAAGTTTGTCTAGCTCCAACGATAGTCAGAACTCATTCCTTGGGAGCAAGGTAAAGAGTAAACAGTTCCATAATTACTCCCAGAAAAACCCTTTTTTGCCTTGTCTTGTTTGTTGATTCACAAGGATATCCAGGATTTATCTCAGGAGGTTAATGATCTAGATTGTCACCATAAACAATCCATTAAGATGAGAGAGCTATCTATATTTGTAAATGTCTTCCTCTTCAGTTACATTCAGTTCATCTCTCCTCTTTTATTATAGTTGGCAGCAATTTTCAGTGTATTTCTGGTTTATGTTTGCTGTTTGGTATGTATTTCTTTTGACCAGTTTTATTAATATACCATTTGTTTACACAGGTTGTAGCTGCTCTAGCTTTCCCTGCTGCATTCTGGACGCATCCTAATATTTTGTTTGACCTTACTAGATATTAGAGCTGTTTTGCACTTAAGAAAACGCACTCCCAAGAGCTGCCCTTGTTATTTCAAGGCCACTTTCCTGAATTAATTAGAACCCACCAAATGGCAGTATGAATTATCTCTCATTTTCTAAATGAATTCATTTCATTTGCTGTCACATTACCACTCAGGTAGCATTATTAGGTCCCTTTGAAATTCCCCAAAGCCTTGCAAAGACTTACTTTCTCAGCTTTTTCAACAATGTTTGGCAAAATCATCATCTAATTATTTTCTGTGATAAACATTAAGCACTACTGATACCCCATCAGAAAGCTATTGCACATGAACACATGAAATCCCAACACAAAATGTCCTGCATTTCAAGCCTGGATTACACTAGCTAGTTGTAATGAGAGATGGCATTGCCCAGCAATTCAATCTCTTTGTCTTTAGATTTCTCCAAATCTTTTATTTATGCTCTGTTTAGGTCTGGTCATTTGCTACTTTTTAAACTAGAAGATTGCTCCTGCTCCTTCTCTTCTTTTGACTCCACCTCTGATGGTAACTCAGAGTAGCTTCACGGCAAAAAAGAAACAGGCAAAAGATGAACAAATATCCCAAGAAATATTTTAGCTTTTGAGAAGTACCCTTCAACCTGTCATGATTTTCCTCAGTTTTCTCTTTATTCCCAGTTGTTCAAGAAGTCTGGGGGTTTTCTTTCGACACCTCACATAAAATACGGTCCCAGTTATACTTCTTTTCATTCCTTGTAATGTGTTATGTGCTGTAATTTATACTCTCTTTTGCTGAATTCCTGAATGTTGGGTGTCTGTATTCTGCAGGATAGGGAGATGAATTATTTGGATTTTCTGTTTAGCAACAGTTGCCTTATCATTCTCCTACTGTTCCTTTTTCTGTGATTAGGAATAGCCTTTCATTTTTATATGTCCCTTCTTCCCCATAAATCTGTGTGTTTTAATTTCTGTCCTTTCCTGTGCTTTAGATCTATCATTTCATTATCCTCTTTTCCCCATTTTTAAGATTTCCAAACTCTAATATCACAGCAGTAGATTAGGACCTTTCCTCCTGCAGAGATATTAAACTTACTGAAACAGCAGTGGTAATTTCCAAATGGCCTTGCCCCAGTCAGTACTGGTACGCAGCGTGGATATAACTAGGTGTGTATGTTCAGGATACTAAATAAACAACAATTCCATTCCTGAGAAAGAGATCAACCAGTTGCTCAGGTTTTAGAGTACCCTGCCGTGAGCCCTTCTGGGAGCTGGACTCTCAGCTGCAATGTCTCTGAGAGGCCAGATGTAATGTCAAGGTAAAGTACAGGTGACTACAAGTAGTTTTCACAATTCTATTTTTTCTCTCCTTCTTTACTAGGGAAACTATAATGAAGCTTTTGAATATTTCAGTCAGGCTTCAGAGGCAGCAAAAAATGTAAATAATATGCCCTTAGTGGATGAAATCAAGACTTACTGTGGCATTGCAAAGGCTCATAAACTGATGGCAACACTTAACAGACATATAGAAGCACCAGATCCCATCAGCCTCAAGCACCTGCTGGCATGGAAGGAGAACAGTAGTGGCATGTGCACTGGCTCTCTCACATTTGGTAAGACACTGGTTATGAAACACATTAGTGCTGTGTTGTCTTCAATGTTGAAGTCATTTTTCTTGTAGAGTTCTATTACATTATTTCCTGGGTTTAATCAATCCTTGTACTGATGTAGGTTAGATTTACTCTTTTGTGTGGTTATTTTAAAGGGTGAACTAAATAGGTTTAAATACAATATAGCAGGGAGAAACAGATGGTAGCAGTTGGTGTGAATGGTAACTTACTTTTTTCAGTGCTGTTTGCCAGAACATCACAGTTACAGGCAAACACTGATTATTTAGTTCAGTAAACTACGATTATTTTAAATAAAAATAATAATAACTTCATTTGCAGTCAGTTTTTCAAGTGCACTGAGAAATAAGTACTCTGTTACTAAAATAAGGTAATTTCTGCTTGGCATAGTAGATATGGTTCTGAATTCAGAAGAACGTGCTCTTTTATTTTTGGTATACTTAGACTCGACATTGAAGAGGAAGGGAAAGAGAATTCAACTCTATTATTTCTTCCCTGTTTCTTTGACTTAGACAAAGAGTAGTGGAAGATTTTGTATGGAGCGGACCTTAATGCAAGACAAGCTGAGTTATGCATTATCTCCAAGTACTGGCAGTATTAAACTACTGTACTGGGAAAAGAAAAGGCATGTCTGCTCCACCTTAGAGCCTTCCTCTCAGCATTCCCGTGGAGACTGTGAATCTGGAGTACAGTGGAAATAAATGGCAACTAAAGCAAACTCATAATACGGAGCTTCAGAGCTACTGTGTTCAAACCTCCTTAGTTTTCATACTCCCAAAGAACTGCTTGTCTGCTGTTTCCTCATCTATCTTTTCCTTTCATAGAATTCAAACAATTAAGTATACCTTCAGCTGTTGGTTTTATATCTAAAAATAAGTCATTAATAGCCTGGTAATTGAAGACATTCACAGTTTAACAGGAGCCAGGATACCAGAGGCAGAACTGGAAGCAACTGATAATTGGGTAACAAGGACGTTCACTAGCATGCTGAGGAGACAGCAAGTCAGATAGCACTCTGTTTAGGTTCTGTTAACGGTAATGGGGCCGTTCTTTTTCTATGATAGTGCACGTATTTTTAAACTACAATACATATTTTTGATTTTTTCCTCAATAACTGAATATCCAGCACACTCATAGGTATTGTTGTCTGGCAGACTTAACTGGATGCATCTCTCCTGCATGGGATAGGAAGTTTCCAGGCCTGTAATGCAGACGTCAAGAATTACAATAGACATGGTCAAAGAATAATGCAGTGTCAAGCAATGTTATATGCATTTCATTTGAGAATCACAGAATCATTAAGGATTGGAAGGGACCNTCTTGAACTGAGGAGCCCAGAACTGGACACAATACTCCAGAATCATTAGCTGTAGCTGAGATAAGTAGGAGGCCAACAAAAATCAACAATGGCAACTGCAAAGAAAACAGTAGCCTCAAAGAGATAGTGATCTTTTATCTTCAGCATGTGTTTTGCTACCTGCATGTAAAGAGGTCTTCTATTCAGTGTTCATACACCACATGACTTTCTCCAGACAGTTTTGAGACTGACTTGTGTCTCAAAATCTGCCCCTTTAAGCTTGAGCTTCATGTCCCTCTTTAACAGTGGTTCAGGGATCAAAAGAGTATGATCAGAAAAGCTCTTTATATCCTGGAAAGCCCAGTACTATAAACTAGTTTTGCCTGCTGAGATTCATTTCCTTCTGTATTTCTGCCTAGTTTACCCTCTGTTTCTTTCAGTATTAGAGATTTCTTTTTAGTTCCAGTTAATTCCAGGAACCCTGTGGCTACTGCGTATGTAGCAGCTCTTCCAGTTCAATATCGTTCTTCTCATCAGTGCTCCAAGCTTACTCTCATGATACGCAGATTACATCCAGGAAAACATAATGTCACACTGTCGGCACGGTCTGTAACACTCTTCATGTTCTGTGTGCCAAATCTCTCGTTACTCCTGGCACTACATTTTTAATATCTTGTCTGGCAAAGCATGACCTGGCAGCAATTCAATATTAGGATTCACTGGCTTTGAGTTTCAGGTAAAGCCTTTATTCTACCTTCCAGGAGAGTGTCTGTGCATCCTATGATGAACTCATCACTTTGCACATTCCTGCTGTGATAATAGAATGGTATTTCTATCTCTTTCAAGCAGCTCGGCATTGATGATCTACTAGATTTTTCCGTCTTTTTGAGGCTAGAACAGCTAAAGACAAGATACAGTGGTAGTTCCTAATCTGCTGGGGAAATTCATGAAAGAAAAAGGGAAGAGTATTTTTTCTGACTGTTCTGACTGTATAATTTTTATGTGACAAAAAACAAGAGCAGTTTCTGTATTCTGAGGCAAAATATTCAGAGAAGAAGCAATGACATTTAAATTCAAGTACTGCCATACACCTTATGTCTTTCAACCAAGGCTTATTTTCTAAATCAATCATTTCAATAACCCAACAGGAAGAACCATTAATTACTCAGTTTACCTCAACATTTATTAATAAAATAGGTGATTTGACCACAGTTGTCATGGACAAAAGGAATGGGATTGTCAGAAACTGGTGTTTGTAAATGCAAAGGAGAATGTGTTTCTGTCTGCTGCATTTGACTCACTCTGTGCAGGCTTCATCTGTGAGAGAGTTATTTATGCCATTGTGAGATGTCACTGCAAGAACAAATACATTTTTATTGATCTTTCTACATTTATTCAAACATAGAGTGAACAATTCTCGGCAGAATCAGTAGGCAAAAAGGCTTGTGACTCCACATTAAAACCTAACAAGGAGCCCACAGCGTGACAAACATAGTTTAACCAGAATATATTTAATGGGTCTTTCAATAGGTATTACAGGATCACAGAATCACAGAATACTTATTCTCCTGACTTGCTACCTTCTGGAAGGGAGAAAAATGACTAATGGTGTTGAAGGTGGGGAAATTTTGGATCATATGTGGAATACTGACTTTATGAAATGCTGACTAGGAATCGTGTTTGCTCTGAACATGGCAACTCTCAGTCCAGGTCATTGCATCTGGCAGGGCTGTGCCTCAGCAAGAGACCTCAGATGCTTGAAATCATCTAAACACTTTCAAGAGTAGACTCACAACATCTCATTATCCTCATACTAGAAAGTCTTTACTTCTTTGCTTGAGAACCATTATGTGCTTCTGACTGCAGTTTAGATTTACATTTCTTGACTTTGAAGAACTCTGCTAAATTGACACACATTGTTAGACATTCTGTGTTTGATTTGTTGGTATTATCTGGTTCTTTGTTTTGGGGTTTTTTTTAATAATAGCTACAAATGCTGCATAAATGATTGTCTTAGCCGTGTCATCAATTGTAAGGTCTTAGGATCAATGGTTTTATCTTGTACCATCAACTTCCACATCTGAGCTGCCTGCAACGTGATTTAAAATTAATACATCAGCTAAAACTATAGCTTGGAAAATCCGATCCAATGAGCTTTGTTCTTACTACCGTGTATGTAGTCCCCCTATGTTATATCTTCTGCTCCCTCTTGTAGGTGTGTGAAATGTTGCATTCTAATATGCGAATATGTCCTTTTCGTTTTGTAAAAAGTCCGGTTGTCATCCTACTAATTCACGTTTTGAAAAGCCTTTTAAGATGTTTGATAGTAATTTGTCTGTCAAAGATAAGGCTGTGGCAAAATTGTTCATTTGTTGAGGAACAGAGATCTTACCAGGTGCATTTTAGATTGAGTGTGACCTTGTTATGTATTAATAAAAGATTATCCCTAAAGAATGGTAAAGTCAGAAGTGAGATGTGAGATCAAAGAATCTAAATCTTTGCACTAAACAAACTCTGCTAACATTTCTCTACTGTAACCTACCACAGCCATGTAATTTGTGGTCCACTGTGGGGCTAGAGGCCAACAGTAAAGCAGTCTGATTCACAATGTGATAAGCTGCTTTTTTTACCTGTGCTCTTTCTGAAGTACTTTCATGCCAGGGAAGCTTTTAACTTTACAAATCTTGTCTTTTGTCTATTAATAAGTTACGGTAGTCACCTTGAATCGTGGTAAATCAAACCGTTACGCCATGGCACTTCATCCAAAATGCTTGACCATACTTAGCAAATCAAAACAAAGCAAATGAGGAATATTCATTATAAATTCTCCTTCATATTTTCCCAGTAAATGTTCATTGTTGGTAGCAGGTTTTTTGGTCCGAGAACATTTAAGAGAAAGAAAAGTTACGGCACCCTTATCAAAACTACAAAAATAGCAAGTCTTCATATCTTGCACAAATATACTTGGGTAAAATAGTGCTATGATACCCATGGAAAGGAAGAGGCTTGTGTTAGCAAGTTCTTTTCACTGCATATTTCATATGTATTAGGTGCCATGGTCTAGCCTTGAGCTCTGTGGTAACGGGTTGGACTTGATGATCTATGAGGTCTCTTCCAACCTTGGTAATACGGTGATACTGTGCTACTGTGATATGTAAAGCTCTGTTTTTGTGTCTGTTATATTGTTTGGCTTTCTCATTACATAAGGTCTATTCTGCAGCGAGCCCGCACAGAAAGCAGACAGGCTTGCATGGTGGCTGAAATTAGCAGCAGCCTTAATGTTTCTTCTAACGTATGTCTTTTTCACAGTATATTCATAGAACCACAGGATGCTTTACGTTGGAAGGGACTTCTAAAGATAATTGAATCCAGCCCCACTCTGCAATGAGCAGGGACACCTTAAACTAGATCAGTTTGCTCAGAGCCCAGTCCATCCTCACCCTGAATGTTTCCAGAGCTGGGATATCTACTGCCTCTCTGGGCAACATGTTCCAGTGTTTCACCACTCTCATTGTAAAAAAAAAAAAAAAGTATTTCTTACATCTAGTCTAAGTCTCCCTTCTTTTAGTTTAAAATCTTTATCCCTTGTCTTGTCACAACAGGCCCTGCTAAAAAGACTGGGAATTGTTCAAAGCTGGGCTTGTGGAGCCTTGAGGAGGAGAAGATTCTGGGAGGACCTTACAGTGAACTTCCAGTCCCTAAAAGAGGCCTGTCAGAAGGTTGGGAAAGACTTCTCATAAGGGCAGAGAACAATAGGATGAGGGGTCATGTTTTTGAGCTAGAAAAGGGTAGATTTATGCTGGGCATGAGGAAAATGTTCTGTAATCTGAGAGTACTGGCTCACTGGAACAGGTTGCCTGGAAAGGTGGTCAAGGCTCCATCCTTGGAGCCATTCAAGGTCAGGCTGCATAGGGCTCTGGGAAGTCTGTTCTAGTTAGAGCTGTCCCTGCTTGTTGTACTGGGGGTTGGACTAGAGGACCTTTGGAGGTCCCTTCCAACCGAATGTATTCTATGGTTCTATGATAGTCCCCATCTTCTCAGAGGCACCCTTTATTTAGTGACAGGCTGCAATAACATCTTCCCAGAGCCTTTTGATCTGATCGCCCTGGAGCCAGATTGAACAACCCCACTTCTCTCAGCCTGTCCTCAGCAGAGGTGCTCCAGCCCTCTGATCATTTCTGCAGCTCCTCCCTGGACCCACACCAACAGGTCCATGATGCTCCTGTGCTGAGCTGAAATACTAGTAGAATATGAGGGGGTTTTGTAAACTGACTTGTTGAGTAAAGAGCATTAAATCATAGAATCATAGAATCACTACGGATTGGAAGGGACCTCGAAAGATCATCCAGTCCAAGCCCCATGACACAGCAGGATCACCCAAACCAAGTCACACAGGAACTCATCCAGGCGGGTCTTGAAAATCTCCAGTGAAGGAGTCTCCACAACCCCCCTGGGCAGCCTGTTCCAGTGCTGGTTGTGGAGTATGTATGTGCTGTCAGTGACAGTGTAGCTAGACTGAACGTGAACAGGCCAGACGAAGATTTTCTTCTCAATCACTGCTGTGAAGAAGACAGGAATGAATCAGACCCTCATTTTGTGAGGTGGAGAACATGTCCATGTCTCCTAATGAACTTCTGGTCTTCTCCTCCCTCTCAGAGTTCCGTTCACTATGCAAGAGTCTGGAGGTAGGATCTGTAATAGACTCTGCTTCAGGCTCTGTACACTTATGATTTATGTCAGGAGCAATTTATGCAAACTAAGATTGATACAAACAAAAATAATGAGAAACTGAAGCAAATGTTGGTGTTTTGTCATAAAATACAACAGAACATGAAATAAGAGAGTTCAGCACTTATTCACACTGTTTAAAAATAACTGTGATTTTTAAATTATGAAAAGGAGGTATGTGAGCAAGTACAGATGCCAGGCTGTCCCTGTGCCGGGGGCACTAAGGCTCACTTCTTAATAAGCACATTTCAAAAGTGGCTCAAGTGCTTCAGCGTCCGCTACCGAAACTCACAGGATGGCCTCCGTGCATTTTCATGGGCTTTGTCAAATGGAATCACGTGCTCACCTCTGGAAAAAAAACACTATGGTCAGAAATGCCAAAATGTGTCTGTATGGGAAAACTATTGAGCGAGAAAAAATTGACAAGTCCTTAAAATGTTCCTTAAAATGTTCTAAACATTTACCGCCTCTTCTTATTCATGTTACCTGGCACTGAGCAGTCATTTACTTTTGGCTTGTTTCACTTTAATTTTGAAAATTGAAAATAAATGCTGAAAACCAGAATGCATATAGAGAGATGTTGATGGTATGTTTCACAAAATCGCCTCATGTGATTCATTCAGTTATAATTAATATAATCAATTGTGGCTTTCTAATACTATTTGGTGTGGCTTTTAAGCATTTGATTAAGTCTGCTTAGTGATTACACTGATATTTTTAGAAAGTGAGAGTGATGATTGCTTGGACTGCCGAAAGGATCAAGTGTGAAGAGAAGAACTGAGTATGATGAGAGTTTTTCGACACATTTTGATCAGTGGCTGGGTGCACGAGATTCTCACTGAAGAACCTGAGAACACCATTTACACATGCATCTGTGTTAGGTTTGCTGTGAGTGCAGTAGCTTGTTCTGCTTTATTGTGATGGCTGAAGTTTGTCTGAAAAACCTTGACAGGAGAGTCTTGATATTCACTGCTCTTATGCTTCATACAAATGCACTATCTGTAATTTCTCTTCAAATACTGCCTCAAATAACTGGTAATCTTAGACAGGATCAGGTCAGGGCCAAATCTCTGGATTAGCAGTATCAGCACTGGGAGGAGAGTTCACAGAATATGTAAACATTTAACCGTGTTTTAGGAGAAGTGTCTTCATAGTCTTTGCCAACAGCTGACAGTCCTTGTGTGTCTAAGTGATTTTACAACTTCAGGAAGGTCACTGTCATCCTGTATAATGGCGTTGCGGGTGTCTCGTTATCCACAGTTGTACAGTATTATCTTAATCAGAGGAGAATTTGGATTTCCTCTAGATTTTTTTTTCTACTAGATATTTTCTATGAAAAATTCTACATGCTTTAGATGCTTTCTGTGCTAAACATTGTTGGCATCCAGCTGTGTTTTCTCAGACGAGCTTTCTAGATCCACAGAAAATGGTTCCCTAAATAAGGTGAATTGTTCTTTCTTGTGGGGATAACAATTGGAAGTGCTGTTCCAACTGCGGAATGCCGCCAGACCCTTTAGCATAGCTTTATGCGCTGAACTAGCGTAACTGTGCGCCGCACTGTCACTTCTTCCACCAACAGTGGAGCTCATTACCAGTTCAGAAAGTGAAAATTCTTAGGGCAGAAGCTCGTCCTGCTCTGATTCTTTAGGACATTAGAATGGGGCAAAAGAAATTGAAGCTATTTGCCAAACACCATTAGATCACTTCTGGAGAAATCCTTGATTTGGAGGTATTTAGAAGTTTTTTAGTTTACCTGCCGTCCAGACCATAAGAAATGCATTGACAAAGAGGAGAATCCTAAAGCTGAACAGCTGGCACTCCCCTGATGGTTGCAGGGCCAAAGGAGGAATACCCAGTTGGCATCCTTTGAAGTGGTCCTAGGGCCTCTCTGCATTTGCCCATAATAGCCCTTTTGCTGCATACACAAGCAGAGATGTCTCTAGTGGTTTTCTCAGAAAGAACCAAAGAGCAGACTTTTATGTTTTTGTTTAATACGGAGAAGGTTGTTGTCATTTGGACTTCATAAAGAACCTTTTATTGGTGCTGCCTGCAAACATGCTAACTGAGAGAGATTGACCTCAGGCCAACATGAAAACAGTTCTCTGCTGCTTCCTTACCAAAAGCTCACCAACGATCTTTGGACACAACATATCAAAGCCAAGAACAAAGAAAACCCAGCCGTACTCGGTGCTTATTTTCTGTAAGAGAAGCCTCAGGTCATCTCAGGAGTCACAGTCATTGTATCAAACACCTTTCTTCTCCTTAGTCTCCTAAGCTAGCTTTATTTTCTGCATCTTTGAGGGGGTTTTTCTGAGGTGCCTTCCACTGCCAAGACATGTCCTTTTATGTTCCTCTTACGTTTAAGTAACAAATTGCAGGCTTTATTAAGACTCTCTGAAGATAATACAGATTTAAATTATTTACATTTAGAAGGCGTCGATCTATTTTTAAGAGTGAAGTGTCATCTGCAATTAATACTTCTTTTGCCCAAAAATCCTCCTCTCTTTTTATTCTGCTGTGAAATCATCAAGAATATTTTGTGATTTTTGTCGTCTAATTTTTTTAAAGGAGTTCTGAAACAGAAGTTTTCTTTTTGTCTGTTCAGTGTTCTCTCTCTCTCTTTGTTTTCTCTCCAGTTCTGTACTTCCATATTAAAATATTCCTTTTGGGCCTACACTTTCCAACCCCTGATTTCATCTGTGTTTCCAGTCAGTGTTGAAGCAGCCAAAGTCAGTTACCTCTGTCCTCAGTAGCGAGCATCTCAACCTGTACCTTATTAAAGAGATGTTTTGTGCTTTTAGTAAACTCAGCAGTTTTGTAAGAGTGGTGTTTCACTGTCTTCGTGCATCGTTTTGTTCTTCTTGCTGTGTTTTTCTTATGTTGTGATCAGAGACTACACTGCAAAGAGTCAAATTGATTATCCCTGTAAGTCAGTTGTGAAGTATCAAAATAGCCTTTAAAGAGAACTTAATCACCTGTGTGAATGGCTTGACTAAGTTCCAGTGTACAGTTAGGTGAGTAATTAGCTCTAAGATCCAAATGCATGCTTGAGTGGCTGACCATGCCCCCAGCCTCATCCACTTGTTTCTGCTCACTCAGTGAAGCAGTCAGTATTTTCAGTAGTACAGAACACTCCCATTTGCGGGCTCACAGAGCCGAGCAAGTATGCAGTATTTTCTGTAGTGTGTTATATAAGTGCCTAATTTTGAACATGTAGCTATTTACATTAATAAGCATCAGATAGAGCAATTGATCAGGGGACGCCAATTTGAAATTGTTCTGAGTCAAAGTTTCTTCCATAGTTTTCTCATCTTCTACATCTGCTTTTGAGATGGGACCTGCTCATTCACATGCCAATGTAATGTCTGTGAAAGCAAGTACTTAAACTGTGTCTTCTTTGTGAACAGGTATTTCATACTTAGACTTGCAGTGCACACGAGCATAGACATCCCAACAGTCTGGCTGTGTCTGTGTATCTCAGCTGCACTTCAGTGATATTGCTGTGCATTCAGCTCACTGCTAATATAAAATTCAACTTGAAAAATAGAGTGTGATTATACAACATAATATTCTTTCTCAGTTTGTGTTGTGCATCCAAGAAACTGGACAAATAGGAACTCCAGACCGTGCGTGCTGCTTAAGGTCAGCAATTCTAGATTGACCATTGATTTCCTGACCCGGGTGCAGCACTTAGAGCTGTCTGCTTAAACTTCTATTCTCCTGCTGGGAAATGTCACTTCAGGGTGCTGTGAAGCCAAATCCTTTGACTCCAGAACCTTTCAGTCTGCTGAACAGCATCTCAAGGTGTGTAAATTCCTTGAAAACAAGCATAATCCTCATTGGCACCTTTGGCTCAGTTTTGAGAGTAATGTTAGAGCAAGTTCGGTTTCATGTTGTTGATACCTTCACAAGTACACACACTTGTGCTGCAGTAGGAAAAGAATTGAGGTGAAACATTGCCAATGTTAACAGCGTAACATACCGGAGGATACCTGGGTTTGTGTTCTTGTTGTCTCATGCATCTCAAAGTGCTAAGAATTGTGGACCAGCCACTGCACTTTTTTGATTTGCCCATAAAATCTAGTTCATTTGAGGGGGGTTGCACAAGTGTAGCTATGCACTGAGTTGGTCCCTTTGACCTGAGATGCGTTTACAAAAACTCCTAGGTAAGCAGAGGTTCAAATAAGGGGGGGACTATGATATTCGTGCCGGGGAACACAGCTGAGATAAGAGAAGGGTTCCAACCGAAGATATTCTAGTAAATAGATTCTATATTTATATTTTGGATATTTTATTTTGTATTTCTAAGAGTATTGCTTGAGCATTTGTGTTGAGAAGCACTGAAAAATATATTAATCACCATCATACTTGTATGTTTAAGACATGACCATGAAACTAGAACTTGGAAGATGCAGGAAGAGTTCTAATACATCCATAGGAAAATACAGGGTTAAAGTGGACTATATTTTAAGCAGTGTTCAGTTGACTTGCTGTGTGAGGAGAGACTGAACAGTCCTGGCTAATGACTTATAGGTACTGAATCCTCAGGTCTCTCAGGTGGTTTCACTCGACCAGTTTCAGCAGAATGATGAAAAGATTGAGATAAAATAAACTGACAGTTGCTACTCATCGCAGGCAGCAAGCTGTACCCTGGCAGATGAGACCCTGGGAGCCCTCTTTTTTAAACAAAGGCTTTCACTGCAGTGAGCAATGAACTCCACACAAAAAGCGAAAAGGAGAGATTGGCAGCGGGTGACCGACAGGAGGAGGGAAAGGGGGGAAACTGAGAAACACGGCGATTGTTGGCTAATTAGAAGCCATTCCCACCTACTTAATACCAACCCATTAAGCAGAAAACACTTTTCGTCTTACTCTAGCTGCTACACATGATATTATAGTCCAATCGATACCCTCCCACTGGCTGCCCCACTGCCCGCAAATGAATACATTGCAGTTCAAGAATGCGGTAATTGAGTTGGGGCAGTGAAACTGCAGCTCACAGTCAAGATCTTTCGCTGAAGATATTAATGCAGTGTTTGTGATCATTGGATAAAGAAATCAAATCCCTCTATTGACAGCTGTCAACAATTGGCAGTTGGACGAAGTCAGCAATGAATCCATTTTAACTTCTGATTGAAGGGACAGTAAGTGTTTATTCTTGTGGTATTTTTTTGTAGTTGAGTGAGATCTAGGGATTTTGCACCCAGCTGTTTTGATTTTCCTTGGGTTTACCTACAGAATATATATATACACACACATATATCTGTACATCATTATGTACAAGCAACAATACATCTTTGTAATAACGCATCTCAAATGCTCCCCCGTTTTCTGTTAGGCTTTGAGATAGCCCTAACCTTTTAAAACCATTTACAGCTGCTGATTTGGGTTTTTTTTTCTTTGTAAACTACAAATATATCATTTTTCATATGTTTCGTGTTAAGTCCTACTATGAGTTCATAGGTTACCTTAAAACATACACTTTGATTGAAGCAGTTTGTTGTTCAGCAGATCTAGGATCTTACGTTTTCACTATTAGGAACTTAAATGTAAGTTAGATTCTTGCAACATTTTCAAATTTTTCTTTCAAATTTAGTACCTTGTTCCCTGAGCCATCCGGAGTTGGTAACACAATGCAACATCTGCAGCATTAAGTGACACTGTGCAGACTGCAGTGTCATTCCTTCTTAATGACAGTGTTCTCACCACAGAATCCAAACAGCAAGATGCTCTTACTCTCCCTCCTTGGTCAGCCTGAAGAAGACATCTTTTTGTGATGCTGGAAAGCTCTTCCAATGCAACCCATTGGCTCAGTTGGTAGAGCATGGGACTCTGAATTCCTGGGGTTCAAGATGGGTTCAAGCCCATCTTGAGACAGTACTGTAGGCTTACCCTGCTCCGGCAGGAGGGGTTGGACTTAGATGATCTTTCCAGGTCCCTTCCAACCTGTAATATTCTATGATTCTATGATTCCATGACACCTCTCCACCCTTTCCAATTCCAGAGGGGATTGAGTATCAGATCAGGAATTTAGATTACTTACAATGCAAGTTTAAAACTATCTTTTTAATGCAGATAAATTGTGCACTATGACATCTAACATTTGCAGAAAGAGACTACCAACATGTGTGATCTTCACTGTCATAATAATATTGTGGCATTAGCAGCATGGCATTTCTTCAGATGCTGCTTGCTAAAGCACTTCTTACATACGTAACTGTATAGCACGCTGTTAACTTGCCTAGCTGAGTCCTGAGCCCTTGAGTTAGGCTTTATGCATGTGTGATAACAGCATACTGCTTGGGGCTGTCACCAGTTAACAGTCTGAGTAAGAATGGTTCATTCTGACTTCTGATCCAAAGAGCAATGAAGCTGGTGAAGGGCCTGGAGGACAGGTCTGATGAGGAGTAACTGGGGGAACTGGAGTTGTTTAGCCTGGAGAAAAGGAGGCTGAGGGGAAGTCTCATTGCTTTTTACAACTGCCTAAAAGGAGGTTGTAGAGAGGTAGGGGGTCTGTCTCTTCTCCCAAGTCACTAGCCATAGGACGAGAGGAAATGGCCTCAAGTTGTGGCAGGTTTAGACTGGATATCAGGAAAAGTTTCTTCCCTGACAGATTGGTCAGGGATTGGAACAGACTGTCCAGGGAGGTGATGGAATTGCCATCCCTGGAGGTGTTATTTGGCACTTGGAAACATGTTTAGTTGACATGGTGGGATTGGCTTGACAGTTGGACTGGATGATTTTTGGAGATGTCCTCCAACATTAACGATTCTGTGATTCCATTACCATAACCAGTGTGGCTCCACAGTAGCAAATGGTTTGTATATTTTGAATTTGTAAGCCAGATAACAACAAACTGCTACTTGGTTGCTTCTTTCTAGTTGTATTATAGTATTTTAAACTTATTATTATCATTATTAATTTTTATCCATTTATTTCCAATATTGTAAAGCACTCTTCAGCCACTCTTTTTTCAGATATTCTTTATGGAGAGAGCTGTAATCTTCTCTGCTTGTGAAAATGCAGGTAGCCAGGACATAGGAGTTGAATATAATAAGGCATGGAATGAAAGGGATTATTTATGTAGAGATACTTGGATAGGATAATCGAAGCCACCTTCAAACTCCACGTAGGTACAATCTGCTTTTTTTAAGAAATATGGCTATAACATTTTTTTAAAAAATATACTAGGTGACTTTGATTCATTTAAACACAGGAGCATACAAGTTCCTGTGTATTACTTTGACTAAATGCCAGTAAGGAGGATCAGAGGCAGGCTAAGGAAAATGTGAAGAGCACTTGGCAGTCTTTCTGTTTCTCAGTGCCAAAGCCTGTGGGGTTAATTTGAAGACGCCCAAATCACCTTGGCAGCAGCATCTCTACTCTTTTCCAGAACTGTGGAATTTAATAAGCCAGGACAATAAACATAGAATCACAGAAAAACAATCATGGAAGAGCCTCTAAGAAGTCATCTTCTCCAGTCCCAATGTAGGAACTAATGTATTAATGTAATTTCTAAGAGAAGTTTAAGACACACTTATTCTTTAAAAATGGACCTTTCACAGCATCCACAGACAATCTGTTCTAAGGGGTAAAGTGATGCAGAAAAAGGGAATAAAAAGTCTGAAGGAAAAGGGAGGGTGGGGCAGAACTGCAACACTGCTCCCTAGCAGCTTCTCTCCCCAGTTTTCTCCTTCTCTCATAGTGGAAACAGTCATGCTGCCTAACACTGCTAAAATGCTGCAAAGGTAACAATCTTTTAGGAGAGCTATAGAGAGGAAAGAGGGGGAAAGAGACAGAGAGATTGAGTTGTCTTTCAGCAGGTCTGTGTGACCAAAACACAGGTTTTGTCCAGCGAGCCTCTCCCACAGCAATCCAGAAGCCCAAGAGAAAGAGTGTCTTCCATACACCAAGAATCATAGAATCATAGAATCACTATGGATTGCAAGGGACCTCGAAAGATCATCCAGTCCAATCCGCCTGCAACAGCAGGATCCCCTAAACCAAGTCACACTCATCCAGTCAAGTCTTGAATATCTCCAATGAGGGAGACTCCACAACCTCCCTGGGCAGCCCGTTCCAGTGCTCTGTCACCCTCACTGTGAAGAAGTTCCTTCTCAGGTTGATGTGGAACCTCTTATGTTCCAGCTTACAACCATTGCCCCTCATCCTATCACTACATGACACCGAGAACAGCCCAGTGCCATCCTCCTGACACCCACCCCTCACATAATTGTAGACATGAATGAGGTCACCCCTCAGTCTCCTCTTCTCCAAGCTCAAGAGACCCAGTTCCCTCAACCTCTCCTCATAAGGGACGTGTTCCACCTCCTTCATCATCTTTGTTGCCCTACNCATCTAAGTCATCAATGAATAGATTGAACAGGACCGGTCCCAGCACTGATCCCTGGGGCACTCCACTAGATACAGGCCTCCAACCAGACTCTGTCCCACTGACCACAGACTCTGTCCCATTGACCACTGAATATTTCAGGGTTATGAAAAAAGACATCAGGCTATCGGACATAACGTTTAAAAAGAGCCAGGGGTCATCCCACAACACCTTGGAGAAAGGAATAACTGATTCATGCTAGGGGTTAGAAGAAAATGTTATAGTGATTTCTGAAAAGGATGGTTAGAAGGATTTCTTAGTCTGAGTATGAATTAGATATGACAGAATGTAGTTTCTTCTTATGAGCATGACTGATGGAAGGAGGTGGAAAAAAGATGCAAGAATCCTGCTTCCTTTTAATTTATTTTCCAGTTTCATTGTCCGATAGGACTAGTCCCCATCACTCAGCTGAGCCGAGTCGCTTGCTATCTGCTCCAAAAGAGCAGGAAGTACAAGGGCCTCACCAGCAAGAAGTAAAACAATGCAGAGGGCAAGTTTGGTGCTTGATCTTAAATGGTTTCTCGAAGTGCTGAGAGGCTTTGTTATTCAAATTCTTCTCATAATTCAAGACCCTTCTTACACAAAGTTCTGAAGCAGGAAGCTGATAGATTTCTGAATTTGTCTTACTGAGTTAATCTGCTCATACTTCTGAACAGTCTCTTTATCCATTCTAGGCTGTGTGTTTTGACAACTGAAAAACAAGAGCCTGATTTTTCTCCAGGTTCAGAGTTCAGTAATTGAATCCATACCCTCAAACATAAAATTACCTGCACTGCTGTGTGCCTTCATAGCTCTCAATTCTCATAAATCTGTGCTGAGTCTTGTTTTACCATTCTTTTGTAAAACTTCTTGTCAAGCTATTTACAAGTCAAAGTACTTATCTTGTGAGCCCTTACCAAGTCCCATTTCATCAGTTCTGTTTTTTCTCTCATGGTAGCTTAATTGAAGAACTTCTGTTCTGATCTTGAGTCCCTTTGATAACCTTAATCTTCAGTAGTTCCCTAGCTCCAGACTCTCAAGTTATTTTCTAAATGTCACTCCTCTTTCTATCCTAACTAAGAATTAACCATAGCTGTCTCTGGTAAAGAGAGCTTTCTACAGTGAAGCTTCTATCTAAGTTAGAAGCTGGCCAGGTTATTGTTTGCATAGGACTAATACGTGAAAAAATGTCTGAGTCTGTATGTGTCTTCTGCAGAAGTTACAACTGAGGAATGGGAGTACAAGAAGCATCCATCTTCAAATAGATAAAACCCACTCAAATGGAATCCAGCAAGCATTTTGCTCAAGGACACACTGCTTCAGGAAAAAGGTTTCATCATAGTTAAACAGAAAGACTGTCTTGTGGAAGCAGTTATGGCCTGACAGTTAGTTGGTCTCCCATCCATTCTTCCACTCCATGTGAAACTGAGGTGTATTTGATTTTCTTTTACCACTTTCAGTCATTTCACTCTGCTGCAAATGCTCCAGTCTGATAGATGGAACATCTCTGGAGAAAAAGGCTGTTTCTTTCCCCTGTTTACCAAGTACTGCAGGCACACATACTTGTTTGATTTTTATATTGTGAGAGACCACTGCATTTTGGAGCATTTGAGAGAGGTGTTCAGAATAGGAAGAAAAAGAGCAGGAAATTGCCTATTGCAGGCTTAAAATTAGATACGTCGCCCATTATTGATTTCCGTAAACCTGAGCTTTGCGTTTCAGTTGCCCTAATCATTAAGTCTTTAGTGCCTCTCTAAGCTGTAAACATTTTAAAGTGTTTGTCTCTAAGGATGCGTGTGTGGGACCTGCTAATGTCCAACATAAACAGTCACAATTAATTACAGAGAAAACATCTGTTTTCCTGGCCTTGTAATTTCAGTCTATACAGAACTTTGTAGTTTAGATGTTAAAGAGGCTGGTGCTTTTTATTTAAACTAGACCGAGGTTTCCTAGGTGTCTGAGAATCTCAGTCTCCGTGGATAAAACAAGGGCTTAAGAGCTTGTAAAGTAATCATTACTTGGAAGGCTGAAGGATTGTGTTCTACAGGTTTCTGGAAATAGATGAAAAAACAGCATTGTTTTAATTGAGATTCTTCGAGAGTTAACTGAAACTTTGTTATTTAATATTTTAAGTGACAGATTTGATTCAAGAATGGATTATTCATTCGCTGCCCTTTAAATGTATTCACTTTGGTTTTTTGACTAATTCTCACTCTTTATAGGTCTTTCTTTGTTCCATAGTTGTCGTCAGTGGCTGATTTTGGTACGTTTCTCAAGGCAATACCTCCAGACTGTACAATCTTTATATATATATACACACACCTATAGAGGAGTTGTCCGTGTATGTGTGTGTTTATATGTTCAGGTACTGCCTGTGGAGTAATCTTCCTTCTTCTCAGGCATCATACCCATCAGGTTCTTTGAAGTTCACTTTGCTGTATACAGTTTTATTTCTCTAGCTTGACATTTCACATTTTAGCCAACATTTGTGTGCTAAAACTAAAATTAACAAATCACTGCTAGCAGATATGATACTGAGGAGAAGAGTGCTGTTACCATTTAACTGCTTTTGCACAGACATTTATGACATGAACCTAGTCTTGGTTATGCCAAGGGCAATTTTATACATGCAGGTTTGCAAACTTGTATCTGAAAATTTGGTCTCTCTTGATAACCAAAGAAAACTGTGAAATGGGTTAAGATGTTGCATGTATTTAAGACCAACCCATGATATCCTTTAGAAAACCACCATTTTTTGTTAATCTTCGTGAAAAATAATCTCTTATAGGACATTTTTTCTTAAGGAATTGAGTACTGTCTTAGAGAGCAAAGTCTACGAGAATTAATACATGACAATAATGTTCTGAGGGGAATTTTGGTACCTCGGGGTCAGTTCTGTGTATTTTACCTAGAAAAAAATAGCTTAAGACTGTTGTTGCCCCTAGTTAAATGAAAATGGTATCCTTTTACATAGGAGTTGTACTTAGCAGAAGTTAGGTGGAGCAAGATGTGAAATATGAGAAATAAAGTAATTGCATTGGAAGCTGAGGAACAAGGTGCACAAGCCTTGTCTTACCTCAATGATACTTACAGTCAATTTCCATTCAGGACTGGATCTGCATCATTTCACTGGACATATTTTATATTAGAAAACCATCATTTAGGAAGAACCACAGATTATCAGACGAGTATGTACGCCAGTTTTCCTCAAAACAGGAGGAGCATGCCTTTTGACCCCACTTTGCTTCCTGCAAGTTTCTTTAAAGTTGTTCTGAACTTCATAAAAGAGGGCAGCACATGCACAGTGTGGCCCCTTCCTGCAGGCGGGGAAAAGAAAATCTCTTTCTTTCTGTCATTTGTTCCCTCATCACTGCCCTAGGTAGCAACACCAAGCAGGAGACACTTCACAGACTGGCAGAGTTGTTTGGGTTGGAAGATAAGGAAAAACTTACTCAGAATGTGAGTCCCAAAGCCCTGAGAGGTTGTGGAGTCTCCTTCTCTGGAGATACTCAAACCCTGCCTGGCTGGAGCCCTGTGCAATGTGCTTTGGGCAGGCCCGCTTTGGCGGGGCAGTTGGACCTGAGCATCTCCTGAGGTCTCTTCCAACTGCGACGATTCTCTGATTCCTTTAAGATCTCGATGTCCAAAAGAAGGTGCCTCTCTAGTGTTTTGCAGCAAGGCAGAATCAGTGGCTTTAACACCCCATTGGTAGCCGTCCCTGGGTGTTTTGCTTGCCAGAGGTGATGTAGGGCCAAGCTGCACCCCGGGAGGGACGAAGGGAGGGAGATGTGCCAGGAATTGCCTTTAGCCCCTAGAGGGGCACGTTGATCCCTCTTGGTAGCTCAGCCAACTGAGCTGAGACGCAGTGAGCTTGTGAGCGGGAGCCACTTGAGCATCACACAGCAGCACTGTGGAAGCACAGGCTCTCATCTTCGGCACTAAACTCGTGCACTCTTTGGAGGTGGAAGCTGCCTCTGTTTTACCGACCTGAGTGTTCAGTCAGCTCACGAAAGGCTGGAGGATGCTTCCCCTGGCTGCCAGTGGTGATGCTTGCGTGCAGGTTTTCTATTTTGGGATTTATTTTCATAAAACATTATCACAAGCATCCTGCCATGTAGATAAGTCTGTGAAGATGCTGAAATCTGAGAAGCTAAGAGATTTGCACCGTAACACGATAAGGGTTCATTTTAGTCTTTGACTTCCTTATAAAGGCTTCTCTTTATTTTTCTATGCAAGGTGTCTTCAAGAAGATAGCTGGTCATTTTCAGGTGACACGTGTGGGCTTTGAAATGTAGTCTAAATTTGCTCAGAGAAAAATCACAGTCAGTATTTATTAACATGGCTGCATTCAAGACAAAATAAAAGGCTTATATTACTACATCTGATTCAAAACAATGGCTTAATTGGCCAGGAAAATGTGGTTATCTGATGATAAAGATCTGAAGTCAAGGGCAAGATATGCCTGAAAACAAGCATTTTCCTGCCTAAAATTAGGCAAAGTTAATAGGTTAAATTTTGTTTATTGAATAAGAGAACCCAAAGTTGATTGATATAGTAATTTCAGTGTTTGCTATGGCAAATATTTAGCTCATTATCAGTTTTAATAGCATTTTGCAGAACAAGCCTTTTCTTGACATGCAGAAAATACTATTAAATTTCCCTGCATAGATACATTGTTATGACATGCAATAACTACTTGAATATAAAGGGGATTAATAATTTAAAAGGTGTTAACAAATTAGGGCCATCATTAAAAATAGACTTTGAACCATTTTGTAGAAAAATCAGATTGAGGTAATGCTCCGCTCTTATGATAAAGAATTACAGCATTAATTCTGCAAAGTGAACTTATTGCTCCTATTCGTCTCCAAAACCCTGGAGCATTAAAAGACAGGAAGAATGAAATGATCACTGCGTTTTTTCAGGCACAACAGCTCTAATATTTCCATCACAGTTTCACAGCTCAGCTTGCATGGTTGTGCTGAAGGAAAAAGCCCATAAACGTCATGCGTCCCTTTGTTTTGTTTTTGCTGCTCTTATGAAATCGGGTCAATTTTTTCAGACAGTTTATATTAATATACTGAGAATTTTGCTTGTACAGCATCTATGCAGAGTATAAAACAAACGTTTCTTCGCTATGTTCTTCTCTTGATTTTAACATGTAATCCTCTGTTTTCTTTCGCATTTTGTTTTTTCCTGCCTCACAACAATTGATGACCAGAGGCAACTCAAGGTTGAATTCTTGTTGGCTAGCAAATTATTCATTTGTTTTCTTTCCAACTTGAGATGAAGAGGAGTAAGATCGCTCTTGAAGCCTTTTCTTCATTATTTCATATTTCACCGATTAATCGTGCAGAAAAATGGAGCCAGGATTGGAATTTTTTTGCTTAAGTGTATTAGGAAATACATTTGTGATTCTAACTCATGTGGATAATCATCCCGTGCCCATGTGGATAGTTTTGTGGCAGTAAGGGTCAGGAGTGAACCGTTACGCTTTAAATAGTTCGGCTGAAAGATTTAAACTAGTTTAAATCAAGCTTGTATTTTTGCTTCATTCCTCTTACTGTTTTTACTCAGATATATTCTGAAAAAGAAAAGAATCATTTCTGGGATTTGAGTTATAAATTTCACATTCGGAGGACAGAGATACCAGGAACTCTTTCAAGCCCTGAAGGTAGCAAAATATTTGTCCTCTCCCTCTGTCTTATTCTCTTATTCTTAGGGCAGTCATCTTTCTTCATAACATTTCCATCTCATCCCCCTTCCTGAGTTTTCCCTCCCCTTCTCTCTGCACTTTCGGAGGCCACAGAACACAGATGGTCCCCTCACTGTTGCCAGGCCCTGGGGGAACTGTTTCTGTTATACCCACCTCTCCATAGCTGTGCTGAGACACATGCCAAAAGTCCAGTGCTGAGATATGTTTCTTTTTGATATTATGTTCTCTCCGTGACTCTTTTTGTCAGCATCAAACGTTACTCCTAAGCTTAAGTCTCCAACACTGGCAATAGTGCAACACTGAGTTCAGAGAAAATGGTGAGTTTCCGGCCATCAAGCTGTGATTTTTGTCGGGGGCAGATGTTGCTAAAGCACCGGTCAATTCATGGTTAAAGCATTGTTTATACAGCACCTGTACTCGTGCTAATGCTGCAGAAGTGCGGATGTTGGTGCAAACGAAAAGGACCTCTCCTCCCAATATACCAGCGCTTTCTTTTTGGTTTAATCACAAGAGTGAAGTGTGATGCGATGCAGACAGCAGAACATGTAGCAGACGTAGAAAGACTCATGTTCTGATAAAGTATAGAATAAGAGTAACTGTGGTAGAGATACACAGTTAGCAAGGGGACATCAAGGATAACAACAACTATTAGAACATTATTAGCTAGAGGAAGATCAAGGGGAGTATTAGTCTGCTATGCAACAGACGGGAGAAACTCCTCTTAATAGATGACCTAGGGGAGGCCAATGTGCTTTAATGCTGCTTTTTGCTTTAATCTTCACTGAAAAGGTCAGCTGGGATCATGCGGCAACACAGAGTTTATGTCTGCCAGAAAAAAGCAAGATTCAGGGCTAGGACACGAGAAAGTAGGCTAGAGAGTACTTAGAGGACTTAGGTCTTCAAACCAGATGGGCCTCAGAAACCTCATCCTTCAACACTTAAAAATCCTGGCTGGAACAATATTGAGATCATTAGCCTTTTTTAAAAACTCGTGGAGGTCAAGTCAGATTCCAGAGTAGTGGAAAAAGCCAAACTTGATGCCCATTTTTAGAAAGGGGAAGAGGAGGAGCTGCCAAGAAATTTTAGATACATCGACTTAAACTCTAGTCTTGGAAACATACCAGAACATGCAAACAGATGTTTCATAGGTAGAAGGAAATGCGCAGCCAAAATGGATTTGCCAAAACTGACTGTGTTAAGGGTGACTGGACTTCTGGGTAAAGCTGTTAACAAACAGAGAATGTACAGGAGCTACAGCCTGTCTGAAGCTTTTGAACACAGTATTATTAGCAACATGTATAAGCCAGTAACGAAGCCTGGACTACATGGACCTACTATCAAGTGGATGAATAATGATTTCAAAAACCCCTGACAGTTAAAAGCCATCAGTGACTGTTGTTAGAAATGGAAGGCTCTTTAGTATGCCATCTTCAGGGACCTGAGTCTGTGCTATCTATATTTTCAGTCATTATCTAGAGACTAGAGTGGAATATGCTTATGTAGTGATAGGACGAGGGGCAATGGTTGTAAGCTGGAACATAGGAGGTTCCACATCAACCTGAGAAGGAACTTCTTCACGGTGAGGGTGACGGAGCACTGGAACAGGCTGCCCAGGGAGGTTGTGGAGTCTCCTTCACTGGAGATGTTTAAAACCCGCCTGGATGTGTTCCTGTGTGACTTGGTCTAGGTGATCCTGCTGTTGCAGGCGGATTGGACTGGATGATCTTTCGAGGTCCCTTCCGATCCGTAGTGATTCTATGATTCTATGATTCTATGCTTAATACATTTGCAGATAACACAACCTAGGGAAGGAGCATAAACATTGTGCTATGAGGTATTGCAGTTTAAAAAGATAAATGCAAACTGAGAAGCTCATGTTGTAATGTTCTCAGCGTTAGTGTGACCATGTGTGTAGGAGTGTACATCACAGAATCGCAGAACATCAGGGATGGGAAGGGACCTCAAAAGATCATCTAGTCCAACCCCCCTGCCACAGCAGGACCACCTAGATCAAGTCACACCGGAACATGTCCAGGCGGGTTTTAAATGCCTCCGGAGAAGGAGACTCCACAAAACCCTTGGGCATCCCCAGTGGAGCACCTTCCTTATGAAGAGAGGCTGAGGGAGCTGGGTCTCTTCAACNGGAGCACCTTCCTTATGAAGAGAGGCTGAGGGAGCTGGGTCTCTTCAACTTGGAGAAGATGAGACTGAGTAGGTGACCTCATTAATGTCTATAAATATTTGAAGGGTGGGTGTCAGGAGGATGGAGCCAGGCTCTTCTCAATGTCATCTAGTGATAGGACGAGGGGCAATGGTTGTAAGCTGGAACATAGGAGGTTCCACATCAACCTGAGAAGGAACTTCTTCCCAGTGAGTTTGATGGAGAGCTGGAACAGGCTGCCCAGGGAGGTTGTGGAGTCGCCTTCTCTGGAGACATTTAAAACCCGCCTGGATGTGTTCCTGTGTGACTTGGTCTGGGTGATCGTGCTGTGTCAGGGGGATTGGACTAGATGATCTTTCGAGGTCCCTTCCAATCCCTAATGATTCTGTGATTCTAAAAGAACATACATAATGTAAACCAGTGACCTCCCCTTTTGCTACTCCATGCATGCCCCAAGCCTGACAAGTTTGTCTTTAAGGAGCAGCAGCATAGCATCTCTTCAACATCCTTTCCACACAGAACCTAAGCAGATTAGCTTAAAAAGGATGGGAGGCTAGAGTGCCTCGCAGCAATTCAGCCTGTTCCTGAGGGGCTTTTCACATCATCTTCACATCAATTTTTTGATTACCCACCAAATAGGAGCTAGAGGTACTTCTGTGTATGTGTTGCATACATTGGTGAATGCGTGGGGTTTATGCAGATGCTGAAAAACTCCCAGTATACAAGGAAGTGCAATCATCAAGGCTTTCTAATATACACCTTGGTGCTCAGTCCTAGAATTGTGAGAAATACTGAAGCTACCCATTTTTGTGCAGGAGCCATTTATGAAAACATGATAGGGCATCCTTGTAGCGTTAGGACATATCTGGGAGGGGCTCCAGTGTACATAATTCTGGAGAGCAATGCACAGAACCTTTTTGAAAGGCGGAGTTAATTTCCTACTTTCTTGTTGTTCTTTCATTTTATGAAGCTGCTTTACTTTTCTGAGGACAAGTCAATCTTGACTTGATATGCTTTCCCAATAATGCCCTGGGTTATTACTGGTTTAAAGCTACTTTAAGATAAAGCATTCTGGTACCTGTATTTTTGAGTCTTAGAACCCCTGGGAGCCCCTGTCTGAGGATGACCCTATGCTGTAACTGAAATGTCTCTTTGCACTGGCTGATTACAGTCAAGAGATCTGTTTTCTCATTCAACATGTTTTCCACACTTACAAGTCTCCTTATTTTTCTGCCAAGTCTGCTGACAGCCCAGCTGAAGTGCATGTACACCAATGCACGCAGCATGGGTAACAAGCAGGAAGAGCTGGAACTCCTGGTCCACCAGGGTGACTATGATATAGTCGCCATTTCAGAAACTTGGTGGGATAACAGGAACGATTGGAGTGCTATACTGAGGGGATACAGCCTCTTCAGGAGAGACAGGCAAGGGAGAAGAGGAGGAGGACTGGCTCTGTATATTAGGGAGTCACTCCTTGCCACAGAGCTTGAGGTGAGGGATGAAGGGATTGAGAGCTTGTGGGTGAAAATCAGAGGGAGCCCTAATAAATCTGACATCCTGGTTGGAGTCTGCTATAGACCACCCAACCAGGATGAGGAGGCAGATGAGCTGTTTTACCAATAATTGGAGGCTGTCTCAGGATCATCAGATCTCGTT